>OZ024916.1:43111124-43180454 GCA_964017125.1 Flabesymbios commensalis | reverse complement strand
GTTTTTCTCGAATTTTTTAATTTTTTTAACATGACAAGACATGTTTTTCCACCGTCTACGACTCTGGACCAACATTAAAGTAACATTGGGTGAACGGCTCGTGTTCACCTAATTGTTTATTATTTGTCACCGTTTGTTTTCTCTTCCAGTGTGTGTGTGTGTAGACGTTATAATTGTATGCCACGGTGCAAGGCATTCTGTAATCACAGCAATGAACAAGCTCGTCCTACTGTTCATGTTCATGTGAACGTCAGCCGTTCACAGCAACCACAACTTGCCACACAATCCTCACAGTCCAACTTCCCAGAGTTTACTTATGAAAGTCTGAAGAAACGTCTCGAAGAAGAAGACCCAGAACTAAAAACAGCTCTCAAACAGTGAGTGTAGTGAATAATTTGTTTTCCAGGCTTTCGACTTGCTACAACATTCACTTTTTGATCGATAAATTCAGATCCAACTAGTCCCACTGACTTTCCCGGCCGGATTTCCGTGCAAGAGAAATTTTTCGGGGTAAAATAATTAGCAAAAAAAACAAAATTGATAAATTATGTGATTTCACGAATTGAAAATATTTTAAAATAAAATAAATTTTCGCTTTTTTAAAAGTCTTTTTTCAGTTTACAATTAATGTTAATTGAAAATAAAAAAATAAAAAAATGACGTCATGATAGCCAGTAAATTCCACATATCATCTGTCAACTTGCTACAAGGCCATTTGTAATGCGACTACATCGGAGTATACAGAACGAAATAAGTTATTGATGCTGAAAGTATTATTAATATTAAATTGTTGGAGAGTCGCAAATCTCTTAAAACTCATTAAAAACAAAATTGGTTGTTTTGAACTTTGAAACGCTGTAAATGCTAACCATGTCACGCATGCGATACTTTTTTTATTTTAGACAATCCATTTCCAACCATAGCCAGAAAGACATGGCCAGCGAGATCTGTGCTATCTGTAGAGATTTACTGTGGCACAATCGAAGAGATTATGAATCGCTGATTGTGGGACTAAAACCATGTCATCATCAGTTCCATTTAGATTGTCTATGGACTTGGCTACAGACGCACCAAAGGTAATAGTATGGGGATTGGCTGTATCCGAAATTTCTGTCGGACTACCTGGAGTGTAGGAAGCACCCAGCAGACACAAGATATTGACCAAACGCTAGCCCAATGCTGGGCAACATTAGGCCAGTATTGGGGCAATGTTTTGTGTCTGTGGGAATTACTACCTCTTGACTTAGCACGGCAGTAATATTTCAACTGTTTTGCTGCCGTCCTATGAACAAATGTCTGTCACACAAAGCTACGTAATCATGCTAATTGGAAATAATGCAGTAACTGCACACATACTTATTCTGCATGACGAAAGTATTGAAAAAGTTGAAAAAACAGTTTTTCACCACACACTCCTATATTTCAGGTGCAATAGGCTACAAACAATGGTCTATAGTTTTGTTCAAACTCTCAACACCCTATTGTATATTGACATGTTTTATGACCTTGAGTTGTGCATTGTTGCCATAAAGTAAATGGGAAATACATGATTTGATTAAATAACGAAGTGTAATAACCCATACAACGAATTATTACGTTTGTATTAAGCCATGAAGTTCAAAGGGTTTTTTTTACTTGAAATTCTATTTGAAATCATCATAAATGTCTTAGTCAGCTCTTTTCGATTCATTTGAATACCTATGTTATGGGAATACAGCCATTATACATATTTGTGTGGTTTTACAGTGCGAGGATCGACTTTAGATGTCAGAATCTGTCAGATTCTGACGTCTGAATTCGATCCCCGAGCTGTAAGAGTTAAAATCAACCAGAAGTTAAGAACGTCCTTTTTGATGAGTTCTAAATTCCAAAAAGTTGTTTTGATTAATATTAATGTAAAATAATGCTACGCCTATGAGTATATAAGACTGCAAAATACTGCCAGCTCAAACATGTTGAAAGGTAGGCCTATTAACGTGTTATTACCGTAAATCCATTTGAAAGAGCAAATTCAAACGATACATTATGTCAGTTATTGTTTTAAATTTGGTATAATTCAGTAGATTATATGAATATATTATCGCTGTTAATGTTAAGCAGTTGAGATTTTGTGGAGTGTTTTAAAATATTAACATCTCGTGTTTGTTTGGCATTTTCTAAAATCATTTCAGGCTACCTTTATCGCACATCAACATGTCATCTTACACATATAAGTCATCTAAAACACAAGCAAAAGTATTGTTTCTGTTATATCTTCCATTTGAACAGTGACTCACTGTTTGTTTATTATCAGTTTGGTAAATAATAAGCCATATAGTGTGAATATATATTTGTACACAATCAAATACGATTTAGTTATATCTATATAGCTTAGTTAAAAAAGTTATTCTTTTGATTCACTCAAAGCACTAATTATTTTGTTCAAGTGTTTGTGAAAATCCCGCTAATTCACATGCTTAAGTAGCCTAAATATATTTATTTATTTTGTAAAAAACAAAAACGTATTTACACTTTCGTGTAAATTAAATATTTACACTTTATTCTTTTTTTTCAAATGATTATGTGTGAAGCAGGGGCGGATCCAGAAAAAAATCTGACAGGGTTCCAACCATTAATAATTATAGCCTACACAGATACATGTATATATATGGTAATTTTCTTCGGGATTTAAATATTCGTGAATTTCTGATTTTGATACTTTTCGTGAAGTCTACAATTTTTAATAATAAAACAAAATCTTAGGCCTAACAGATGTAGTCACTGAGTTGTGGAATGTAACTTTTTAACAATGGCGCTTAGTGTTTTAGCTTTCACGGCTGAGAAAGTTACTCAGCCGTGAAAACTAAAACATCGCGTTGGGTTAATATCCAGTGCTAGTTGAACGGGGGCAATGGACTCTCAAGCTGGTATTGTTATACAAACACATTAGGGTAGTAGGCTAACTAGCAAAACCATTCCGATCACTGACTGATATGATCAATTAATATACAAATTGATTATGTACTTCATTCTCCAGTTATTTTTATTCAGGCTCATGCACTATCAGTTAAATTATAAGATATACATAGTTGTTGAGTCTTCATAGAGACTGTATAGTTAAAACCCACTGTGGGCTATTTCGATTATATTAGGTAGCGCTATTATAATAATAATTTTCTTAAATATTTTTAAATTCTCTAATTTGTTCTCCTCGCGAAAATTAAAACTTCTCGAAAATTAGCAGATCTATGTCAGTAAAAAAAGTATAAAAATAAGTGACCTAAATTTAAACAGAACAATTTCAACATATAGAGCTCCTTCAAAGTTAGGTGTATTTAATTTATTGAAGTCTTCGGAAACAAAGGATGGTGTGAATGTTATGCAATAGTCGGTCCCCAATGACACACTTGTAGGCATATACTGCCAAGCCAAAAGGCAGTATCTATTAACGTTACAAGTAAGCAGATAGGCCTACTGCCTTTTGGCTTTGTAGAGGAGTGCATTGTTATTTGACGTGACTGTTAATTACACAGGTCTGCTGCCGGTGTTGCCCCCACCCTTCCACACCTCCTAGTGCTACTGTTTATCTTGAGATCAGTGAAACAGCCTAATTGACTAACAAAGAAAGATAGACTATCAGTTTTGTTTTGGAACCCTGTCATCAAAAAGGTGACAGGGTTCCAATCCCCCCAAAAATCAGTAAATTTACCGTTTTTTAGGTCTCTAACCCTTTAATTTGCTAGATTTAAAAACGCTGACAGGGTTCCGGAACCCTGTGAACCCTTTCTAAATCCGCCCCCGTGAAGCCCATCTTTATTTACTGCTTTCCCAGCAGACACGATACACTGAAACAATGTTGTTTTAACTTTGGGCCAGCGTCGAAGACGTTGGACCAACGTTAAAACAACATTGTTTTAATATATCGTGTTTGCCGGGTTCCCAGACAACATAAAAAAATTGCAAAACATTTGTACAACGCCGGCCCGACGTTGGTCCAACATTGTACAAATGTTATACAAAGGTTTTGTGTTTGCTGGGTTAACTGTATTCTGTTGGCGAATTGTACATTGATGACGGTGATTGATCTGTCTCTCTATCTGTTGTACAGTTCTTGTCCGCTCTGTCGGGAAACGATCAGTTCCCCTTCTCGTGATATCCTGCCTGTATCAAGACCGGCTTCTGTGATAGATGAGTCTTCTCAAGTGAGAGCAACTTATTCAAGTACCAATGACCCCCCTTCTCACACAGAACAAGAGGAGAGCTTCACACCTCATCCTTGTGAGATCAGTTACTGAAGCAATCAAGTGTATTATTCCACTGAGCATCGTACTTCTCTGCAAGAATGTATTTTTGTAAATAAATGTAATTCAATGGAATAAACCTGTTGTATTGTAATACCTTTGACTAGATGGCCCGGCCACTTCATTCTTTTAGGATTTAGTACTTTAAACATGACTGCTTATGGTATTTGAAAGGCACGTGGTAATGATTTATTTTTAATAATTTGCTATCAATGCATAAATTATTTCAATGTGATTGTCATTGTCAATATTACGTTTCATGTAATTTTCTATTTCATATATATAATTTTATATATAATAAGTTTATCCCAGCAAACACGAAGACATCTACTTATTGCTGGACCAATGCTAGGCTCGCGCGCGTGTCGTAGACAGTGGACCAACATTAGTCCAACATGAGGTAGATGTCTCGTGTTTGCTGGGATGTCAGAAATGTGACGTTGTTGACAGTTTGTGTAAAGGTGTACGTTGTACCTAGAAAAATAATATACAAACAGCGATATCGAGTTGTTTCAAAATAATTAAACCATTAATCGGCTTGCTGATTCAAATGACGTGAGCTTTGTCATCGACTATTCATAGTTGTGTCAGAAAATCATAATTATGAAGACGCAAAATATAGGTAATCACTGGCTGTAGCTGTTTTAAGCCGCGGTCACATCTTATACGGTCAGTCTTTTTCTAAAACAGTTGATTCGGATCTACGAATCTACTGTTATTTTTTATACTGGCCTGGTCGGACAAAATATATAGGTTTTACCATGACACTGCATAACTGCATGGCTGATGTTTCACTTTTTACCATGCTAACCATTTGTTTTTTACCACCCGGCCCGTTGGGCCCGAAGGGGTATTGTCGTCCCCTTCGTGCGCCGCCGCTGCCGTCTCCGCCGCCGCACACGCTCTTTTGGCTACTACACCAACATGGTGCAGCAGATTTAATTCATAATTCATACAAACATTCAACCCCTCCCGGCACTTTTTTTACCCCAGGTCAAGGTCATAGGTCAAAGGTCAAGGTCAAAGATTAAAAAAAATCCTTGTTAACGCGATAACTTCAAAAATAATTATTTGATCTCTCGTGAAGTTACCCATGGGTATGGAGATCACCTGAATAGATTTTCAGCTTTCCACCGATAATCAAAATAGCCGCCACTTGGCGACTAATTTTTTTTTTCCGACTTAATTTTTTTTCATAATTCTCTTGAAACCTGCTATATATAGGTTTTCGGGGTCTGCGAGTCTATTGACATTGTCCGTTTCTGTGTGCAACTGAAAACGAGGCTATCTTGATTTTTAAATTTGATAATTCCTTGTTAACGCGATAACTTGAAAAATAATTATTAGATCTCTCCAATTTTTTATGTGAAGTTACCCATGAGTATGTAGATCACCTGATTAGATTTTCAGCTCTCCACCGATATTCAAAATGGCCGCAACCTGGCGACTAATTTTTTTTCCCCGACTTAATTTTTTTTCATAATTCCCTTGAAACCTGGTATATATATATGTTTTTGGGGTCTGCGAATCTATTAGCATTGTCCGTTTTCGTGTGTGACTAAAAACGAGGCTATGGCGGCCATCTTTAAATTTAATAATTCCTTGTCAACGCGATAACTTGAAAAGTAATTATTGGATCTCTCCAATTTCTTGGGTGAAGTTACCCATGAGTATGGAGATGACCTGATTAGAATTCAGCTTCCCATCGATAATCGAAATGACCGCCACCTGACGACTAATTAAAAATAATTAAACCATTAATCGGCTTGCTGATTCAAATGACGTGAGCTTTGTCATCGACTATTCATAGTTGTGTCAGAAAATCATAATTATGAAGACGCAAAATATAGGTAATCACTGGCTGTAGCTGTTTTAAGCCGCGGTCACATCTTATACGGTCAGGCACCGGTGACGTCAGTCTTTTTCTAAAACAGTTGATTCGGATCTGCGCCGCCGCCGCCGTCTCCGCCGCCGCACACGCTCTTTTGGTTACTACACCAACATGGTGCAGCAGATTTAATTCATAATTCATACAAACATTCAACCCCTCCCGGCACTTTTTTACCCCAGGTCAAGGTCATAGGTCAAAGGTCAAGGTAAAAGATTTAAAAAAATCAAAATGATAATCAAAATGACCGCCACCTGACGACTAATTTTTTTTTAAACCTGGCATATATAGAGTCACTGTATCAGGCGAGGGGTATTTGAGTGATTGCACGGTATTTTTTATATTTTGTCTATATCAAATCTTGACATGATTGGGCCTATTTGGTGTATTTTAGTCGAAGAAAGAACTAAATTACAAATAGATTCGTAGATCCGGATATACTCGGCTCTGCGCGCCTCGTTCATTAGAATCTACGAATTTATCTAATTTTGTTCCTTCTCGTTGACCTACTTGGCCGTAGTATTAATCGTAGTGTCATGTTACTACGGACAACTACGGTAAGTATTACGGGCAAGTAGGGTCAACTATGCTACAATAGGTCAATTACGGTCAATTACGTTCACACCAAGATTGCAGTACGGTATTGGCGTCGGAGTTGAGACAGTCTAAGAGCTACTTTGAACATGTTGAATTTCTTTAGATTAACCACGGCACGTATTTCTTGGCCGTTCAAACTACATTGAACTAAGCACGTCTAAGCACTACGGTGAACTACGTAGACCGGCTTCAGATGGAGCTAGGTGCCACCTGGAATGGACAATAAGGACATAAGGTTTTTTTGAATCCTTATGATGTATGTGAACATAAAAATTCGGGTAAGCGTGCATCTCCGGGTGCGTTTTTCTAAAATAGGCTAATATGTTCAAAATGGCCGCCAAATGATCAAATTTGCGAAAAAAGTGATTTATTGGCCATAAACATTCATTGATATGTGACTGAAGCCATAATATACCCTTGTCGAACTTGCATCAACATGTTTTTATTATAACAGACAAAAAAAAAAATTGGCTGCTGAAATACGGACAAAATGGTGGCCAAAATTGCTAAAATTGTAAGAAAATGTGTTTTACTGAAATATGGCCAAAGATGTACATCAGTTATATGCGATTTTGAAAAAATCGAGCGTATTACTCGCCCACCGAGTAGTAACATTTTGTATAAATGGTTAGTTTTGATTCAAACATGATCTAGAACTATTGTTTACTTTAAATAAACCTATTTGGGATAAATATAATGAGATAAGTGAACATATTAACACTTTTTGGTTAGAAGTAAAAATTGGCACGCTTTTTTTCAGGCTCGGGAAAATTGACTGTGGCTTACATTTCTGCCCAATGAGTAGTAAAATTTTGAGCAATATCAATATATTTGATATCAATGGAAAACCATTGGCACCGGCCTTCACATGGATATAAAATATGTTGTGTATGATCATCGACAAATGCAAAAGAAAGTTTCAAGTGTGTATGTTAAACCTCAATTTTACATATTTTCAATACTTTTTCAGTACATAGTCAAAATACATTTCTCTCAGCGGATTTTTGCATGGTGAAAGTGTTTTGAATCAAACATGTTCTAGAACTGTTGTTTACTTGAAGTAAACACAGTTATGTGAACAAATTAAATGTTTTTAGGTTAGACCTAAAAATTGCAGGCTTTTCATCAGGCTTGGGAACATTGACCATATCTCACATTATTTCCCACTGAGTGGTCAAATTTTGAGTTATATCAATAAATTTAATATCAATAGAAATCTACTGACACAGGTTTTCACATGGATGTATATTTTGTGTCTGACCATTGACAAATGCACGAAAGAGCTCTAAGTTAGCATTTATTTTACCTTTTTTTCCATATTTTTTTAGTAAGTATTTCAAAATACTTTTCTCTCAGCAGATTTTTGTTCTAAAACTATTGTTGACTCAAAATAACCTATTTGAAATAAAAAATAATTATCTATTTGAACATATTACACACTTTTTTCGTTGGACCTAATATTTGCGCACTTTTCTTCCAGCTCGAAAAAAAATTACGCCTGGTAATATATTCTCATAACTCATTATTTTTATTCCAAATGGGTTTATTTTAAGTAAAAAACAGTTCTAGAACATGTTTAAATCAAAACTAAACATTTATACCATACAAAATGCACCTGAGAGAAATATATTTTGAATATTTACTGAAAAATGTGTGAAATTAAGGGTTAAAATACCAACTTAAAGCTTTCTTTTGCATTTGTCAATGATCAAACACAAAATATTTTACACCCATGTAAAGGCCGGTGCTATTAGCTTCCCATTGATATCAAATATATTGATAAAGCTAAAAAATTGCTCACTCATTCAGCAAACATGTGAGATACAGTCAAATTTCCCGAGCCTGAAGAAAAGCGTGCAAATTTTCACGTTTAACCAAAAAAGTGTGTAACATGCTCACATAACTCATTATTTTTAGTCAAAATGGATTTATTTTAGGTCAACAATAGCTCTAGAACCTGTTTGAATCAAAACCACATCTATACCATACAAAAATTAGCTGAGTATTTAGTGAAAAATAGGTAAAATTGAGCGTTAAAATACCAACTTAAAGCTCTCTTGTGCTTTTGTCAGATAGATCAGACACGTAATATTTTACATGCATGTGAACGCCTGTATCAGTTGCTTTCTATTGATATTAAATATATTGATATAGCGCAAAATCTGTCTACTCAGTGGGCGAAAATGTGTAATACGCTCGATTTTTCAAAATCGCACATAGGTAATGTACAATTTTGGGCATATTTCAGTATGAAAGCAGCGGCAGTTACCGGATCAACAGGTTGATTCTGGCCCCTGAGTAGTCCAGTTATGTGAAAATAATAGTGGCTTGAATTCCCCTTCTGGGTGATACCTTACCCCCCCCCCCCCCGCCCTATTAGCCATTATATATATATAGCAAGTACACGCCTTTCCTTACAATTTCAGCCATTTCGGCCGCCATTTTGTCCGTATCTCAACAGCCATTTTGTTGTTTTCCTAGTCAGCTATAATAATTGATAATTTGGCGACCATTTTGAATCTATTAGCCTATTTTAGACAAACGCACCCGGAGATGCACGTTTATCCGAATTTTTTACGTTCGCGTACATCATAAGGATTCAAAAAAACCTTATGTCAATAATGTCCATTCCAGGTGGCACCTAGCTCCATCTGAAGCCAGTCTGAAGCCATTGCAGTTATACAATCAACTACGCGAGGTGATGTGATTGCTTTAGTGTTCAGCATTTTCTTATACATGGTGGTTGATCGCTACTAGATTTCTAACACAATCTATTGTCTTCAAATACTTGACGTTGGTCTGGCAGCGAACAGAACAGTCACCAATAGTGTGTGCAAAGTCAAAAGGCAGTAGCTCCTTTTCTCAAGTAAGCAGGCTTTTTGACTTTTTTTTGCATGGCGGTGTAACCTAGCTGAGGGAAATGCTCACACATAAAAAAATAGAAATATTGACGGAATAGATGATTACATCATCCTGTATATACCGGCGTCAATTAGTCAGGGTATAGAGTACAAATATACTTGGAAAGAATGCTGGTTTAACCCTTTAAGCTCTCACGATGCATTAAAGCATCATTTTAGATTCCTGAAAACAGACTTAATTTTCCTACATTCAAGGGTTTTAGAATGAAATTTTCCATGAAACAGGTTTACCAATACATGGTAATTTTTTTTAATCTTCATCCACTACAAGTCGAGAATTGCCACAGCAATTCGCGGCTTGTAGTGGATGAAGATGACAATGGTAAACTCAGGCTTGAAAGGGTTAACCCTCAAAGCGCTGAAATATTTAAAAAAAACATAGAGACCAAAGGGTCATTTTCAATTTGAAATCATCGTAAATGTCTTAGTTTGCTCTTTCCGCTTCATTAAAATTTTTATGTTATGGTTCTACGGTAATTATAAATATGTTTACTCTTAATAGACGTCAAAATCTGACATCCATAGACGTCACTTCAAAAATCGCGTTGATATGGTTAAACATCTAGGTGAATTACCAGTTGGCGAGATATGCATGCAGCAGAGTGCTGTAGGGTACTTAAATTTATATTATTCACAGTGTGATAAAATCGTCAAAATAGTGACAAAATACAAACTAAAAAAAAAAAATAGTAGCATAATACATTTTTCAGATGTTTGTCCTGTCAATTTTTTTTCATTTTATTACTAAAAATTCCAGTTACTCTAAACAAATCCGACAGGTTTAATATTTTTCCCGTTTTTTTTAAATAGTGACGTAATTTTACTTTCATTTGCTTTTATACGCGAATTTGTGCAAATCCAGTGCGCTTACATGTATAAGTAAATAGAATTAAGAGTATTTATCTAAATGTGCAGCCACCAAAGGTCAGAAATAAATATTATGATCCAGTTATGCGAAACGATTAACCTGTTTTACGTAATAAAGATATAGATCAGCTGAGGCTAGTCATACATATTCGACATTGCCGGTTAAAAAAACGTTAGAGATTGCATAAATTTAAATCTCCGGTTACAATGGGCGGACGTCTGTGCAGACATATAGCAAAACGTCCCGGTTCACATTCCGCGACAGATGCCATACAGTGTAAACAATATACACAAATATGTAAATAAACACATGTAAACATATTTAGGTGTGGTCCTATAGCTTATTTTAAAAAAGTGTAAAAATGCGTTAGATGAGGGTATGCATGTTTTATTTCATGTCTAATTTCTTCAAAGAAATCTAATTTACATAAATTTAACCATTGACAATGTAAGAAAAAGAGTAATCTCACCAAATTAATGAAAAAAAAACAATTGTTGTAATTGTACCCATTCGTATTCAACAATAAGAACAACAACAGCGATTCCAAACCATTGAAAACATTAAAACAGTAAACTTTTTATGCAAGTGTGTATTCAAGTCTTAATACCAACGCTACAACGTAATAATACTCCTTAAGATAACAAATCCCAAATATCATGAATATTAATAAGATAACAAATGATTATAAAATACTGTTATCGATGTTCTACTCAAGTTTTAACATGTTTAACATCAACGCTCCAACATGATTATAAGACACTGTTAGCGATGTTGTATTCATTTTTCAACATATAAAACATTAACACGACATGAATTGCTAAACACAACAATTTTATATAAATTGTCAAATATTCTAAACAATAATCGAAAACAACATTATCATGATTATAAGACACATTTTCAATTTAAATGCAATATTCAATTTGCAACATAAAACCACTTCCAACAACAAAAAATTATGTTCTAAGATAATATTAGAATAATTTTGTTATTGATGATCAACCATCGATATTCAAGTTTCTAGTTTGACACATTTAACATAAATAACATAAATAAAAACAATATGTACAAGTAAAATTTAAAAATATTTTAAAACAATACTATAAATAAGTCACTAATTACATGTCTTAAATCATTTATGTTATCTATTTTTTAATATTAGAAATAAACTGACCTAAACACGACCTAAATGTGATTAAAAAAATAAGATAGTCGATCGTCTCATAGTTAAGAGAAGGTTTTCCTTTTCATCGATATAATCAGATTGCGTATAATGATAAACATCGTGGTCAACTATTCACCTGCGGATATTCAAGAAAATGATTTGACTATGTGAGGTTTTGGGTAGATTGGCAATTTATCTGGGTGAGTGATTAGAATCATGATTTAATTGGTCTAAGAAGAAATGGTGCTCACTGCCGTGTTCATATCAGATTCGTTCCTCATATATTTTTTACCAACCTTACCACAGAATACGATCATCAACTCGCGACGAAATCTGCTGCCAGTGATGCAATACAAGAAAAAATTGACAGCATTATTAACGTACCAGAGCTTGTGACAGAAATGATGGCTCAGATAGTATACGGCCTGCATGTGAGGAGACTTGTAAGCACCATAAACAGAAAAGTAACTTCTGAATATAGCGAGAGGAGCGGTGAGGATTACAAAGGTGACAGAGACAGAGACCAGCATCACTGTGAGCTGTACATCTGAGTTACCTTTGTTATCCTCCTTGCCATTACCATTGGTAGGCTGCTTGGACCTCATCATTTCTCTTTGCTGATTACGAGCAGCTCTCAGTTGTAATATAACGCTTGTATTCATAACGATCAGTAGAAGAAAGGGGATGAGTGATGCCAAACAAGTGTCTACCCATTGCCAAATACGGAAAAATGGTCCTGTGCGAAGCAGTGCAAACGCGCACATGGCTACCCCTGTCTCTGGGATGTAGAGGAAGTCAGAGGTCCAGGCGTAATGAATGTTCTTTAAGATGGATGCCAAGAGGATGACTGCCAAAATCCATCGTGTTCTGCGTATATTACACCAGCTGGCAACCAAGAGTGGGAATCGTACCGCCACAAAGCGTTCGGTGGTCATAGCTACAACAATCCATGCGCTATAATTGTTGATAGTGTTGACTACAAAGTACATGGCATGGCAATGTCCCTCGGTTATAAGTTGGGGATAGAAGTTAAACAGAAGCCAGTACTGAAGTAGACCGAGCCAAAGCATGAGAGTGTCCACCACGGCGAGACAGCTGACGTAAACACTGGGGGAGCTTGACCGATGAGTCTTTCTCGTCATCACCACCAAAGTCATACAGTTGGCCACAGTTCCAACACTTGTAATAATAGGAGGAGCATAAAAGTTTATAGCTTTTCCGACCTTGAATTCCAGGTAATGTGATTGTGGATTGATGTTATCTTGGTTTGTGGAGACTTCTGATAAAGGGCTGGTGCTTTCATTGTCTATAGTGGCATCGTTGTCATTCCCATGTGTCGGTACAGCGTCTGTGGTATAATTTATACCAGAAGGTCTGCTAACATTTTCATATTTCTCAAGACCTAGAAACATACACATGTATATGTAAAGAATGGTTCAGAATGCTTAGCGAAATATACTTGTCACATACAGATAAAAAACATTCAAAAATATTTAAATCAAGAGAGAAAGCAAAGGATCGATATTTCGGTGTTGACAAACTTGCAATTTTTCCAACTTGTGGGTATTCAACCTGATGATATCGTCTCCTTGTATATGAAAGGGTGTATATGCCACGTAGGAAAGTGGCAGATACACCCTTTTATATCCAAAGGGACGATATATTGTGAAGACAATATGATTTACTTCTTGTAACTCATATTGTCTTCACATTATAGTAACTTAGTAGTATTTAACTTAGTTTGTTGTTGCTGATTTCTTAACTTCACTTAATCCTATCATTATATGAAAATCTTGATCGACGTTAAATAGTTATGTTGAACTGGATCAGCGATCCAGTATGGAGTATGGAACGCTAATTAATGTTTTAATGGGTTTAAAGAAAGTTAATACATCGCCAAAATATATTTTCCCATCAGCATCCTTACTCCTGGACGATAAACTAACTATCTCTTTAAATAAGAAGATAAGCATAGATTGACCATAGAGAGATCTATGTTGTTGGAAAACCATCTGTTTAATTCTTACACAAACTATCCATTAGCTGACCATACTGCACTAGAGAAAGTTATAATTATATTAGCAACCGCTCTAAGCAACCGCACTTTAAATTTACCATAAAAGATGATTATTATTCTGGTAAGTGTATTTTGTTGTTTGCTTTGCTCTGTTGGCAATCCGAAAGATTGTCCGTCACACAGAAACGTCCACTCTCGATGATTGCGTTATTTCAAGCAAGCATAGTTATCTGCT
This sequence comes from Flabesymbios commensalis, assembly GCA_964017125.1. Lineage (NCBI taxonomy): Eukaryota > Metazoa > Annelida > Polychaeta > Terebellida > Flabelligeridae > Flabesymbios > Flabesymbios commensalis. Next base: position 43,166,483 of record OZ024916.1, on the reverse strand, counting down.
CATCGTGCTCAAATAATGTTCTGGCGTAAACATGATCACATACCATCATTGGTCAAATGGTTCACATGATTTTGAGCAGAGAGATGACTGGTTGGATTATCTATGGCATCTAATATCCCATGTGAAACATTACGGATAATCGTGGTCACTTGCTTGTTTATTTGAGTATGAAAACCTGAAAAGCTGCAAAGCTGAAAGGCAGTAACTACCTAAATAAAAAAAACAGTTTTGGTTACTACGAAAAAGCTAAATCATTATGTTTTTTTCCTGATATGCTATGAAGACGTGGTCAGAAACAGTTTATGTGAATTTTGCAAATGTAACCCTGAATTTACCTAAAATAAAATATTTTAAAATCATTGACAATGACACTTCTAATTATAGTTGTTTTATCTTCAGTATTATATTATTATTATCGGCTACGTGATAAAACTTGCTATCTCTCTTCTACGTGTATATATCAATGGATATGGTTTTCTTAGGAAGCAGACGATATGTGTAATTATGTTATCATGTTTCACCAGATTTGAAAACACACAAATTTATGAAAACGAACGGAGTATAGATATGTTGATTAGTTCAGCGTAATAACTGAGGTATTCTACAAAGGCTAAATGAACCGCATATCGACTTAAATGTCGATGCAAATTCCTTTTTTTAGTCTTGTTTTATTAAAGAATTACACTACCGACCTTCACTATTTATTGCACTAAATGCTACTAATATTATATGGTAAAATAGAAAAGTTTGTAGTACGGTGCATAAAGGTAAAATCATGAGTTGTTTACGTCAATGTATATATCATTATCATTAGAAGAAATGAATAATAATTATGAAAACAGTGATTGTTGCATGGATAGGCCTATCCAAATCAGGTATCTCACTTTATTAAACAGATGTGTTGTTACCAGTCGTGCAAATATCACTTAATATGAACGTAGCCCAAGTGTTATCAAGCTTATCATCGTGCAATTATTGGTTTAGTCACGTGACCGTGTATTATTATTAATAATACATGGCTATGCCTTGGTTTATTCACGTGACCATGTATTATTAGTAAATAATACACGGCTAGGCCTAAGCTTACAAAAACTACATAGCACAGTGAATCCTCCCCCTCAGAGTTTATTTATGCTATAATTTCGCGACCACTGAAAGGATTGACTCGCGGTTTATTTTACTTTGATTGTTGTGACGGTGTCACTGCACAAGAGCACATTATGAAGGCAGATTCGGTCTTAAGAACCATAAATGACGTTTCAAATGGAGCTAAATCCTTTCATGGACATGTATGTGTTGTTAAGCCCGCTAGTCTCTCTTAAGTCTATCTGTAATGTCTATCGATCTGTCTGTGGCGCAGTGTCCTAACTACAGGTCACTCTGTTGTGCAGGTTACAGGCCTGTGCACTGCGTGACAACTGTCTCAGATTTCGTCTATTTATCAGTTTATAAACAGAAATTGACAACTACAGAATGACGTCTAAACTTTCCCGCGCTGACTGTCTCAGTTTCTAGACTATTGGCATAGCATAGACCTCAACTGCTTGAAGTAGGCTCATCTACTGACCGTTACGATACTCGTTCCAATATTCAGACAACGATGTATTATTAGATAATGATATACATGTGCTGATATTACCAGTGATGATAACGAGGTATAATTCAAATTACATCTGACAGTAAATCCTGTGATCACGACAACCAACTCGATATCATCAAGGAATATATATATTTTCTATATTCCTTGATATCATTGACAGGCTCTGAGTGAGAGAGAGCTCTGCTTTTGTGGGAGTTCACTAAGTATAAAAACACATGTTTGCTCACGCTATTGTCCATTACAGCGCTGAAAAACTTTACATAAGCCATCGAGACCAGAGTGTTTTTTTTAATTTGAAATCATCATAAATGTCTTAGTTAGCACAATCCGTTTCATTTGAATAGCTATGCTATGCGACCAATATAATATTTTTACTCTTACAGTGCGGGGGTCGACTTCACACGTCAGAATCTGACGTCCACAGACGTCAGATTTTGACGTCTAAAGTCGATCCCCGCGCTGTAAGGGGTAAAGTTAGTTGTATTGACCGTTTAAATGTCAGCTTTGGTCAGCTTTGACAAATTGGTCATTTTTTTTTTTTTGTATGTTTTTCTTAACCCTTTAACCGCCAAATTATTCAATTTGAATTTTCACCCACTTGAAGTTGTGTCTCGCTGACGCGATCCACAACTTCAAGTGAGTGAAAATTATTCAGATTTGACAACATGGGGGTCAACTCTTTTCAAATCTCTTTTCACATTTTATATCTAACATATTCAAAAAGTGTAACTCAATGTACTAATAAAAAATGGAAATCTGAATATATGCGTCACCGGCGGTTAAAGGTTCGAGGCGGCGCTAATCGGTTGTATTTTTGGTTGTCTTCATGTCTTCATGTCTTCTATGAAGTTCAACTGTATGTGTGTGCACCAAGAAATTATATCGGCTGCAGCGGGACTCGAACCCGGTACCCAGAGGTTCAAAGTGTTCCGCGCTTACATTAATATATTTATATATATATATATATATAAATTTTAGCCACTTCGTCGAATGTACCGATTTCTCTATTATGTTATATTAGAAGCGTTATTGTGCATTTCTGGCTCTACCTATTATATTATCACACAAACCCTCTGCAATAATGGCCTTTGATGACGGCAGTGGCAAGGCATAATTGCGGAGAAATAACTCACCATAGCCAGACTAACATAATCAATGAAGGCCTAAAGCGTGAACAAACAGTAGTTCATTTTAAGTACGTAAGGCCTACAAAAAGATTAGTAATTCATTATCATTTGTCAACAAACTAAAGAAAGATTTTATAAGTTAAAAATAAATTAATCAATTGCAAATAAGATAAATAAACCAACCAAATTGCCGTACTCATCATCAAAATCAAATGACTGTTGGTGTGGCACATCTTTTAGACTGATGCATCACTGCTCTGTCGTGCAAAGGCAATGACAAGGCCAATTATTAGCTCATCCGAGCATTAATTAGGGAAACGACAAAGCATATTGTGTCAGTTTAGTATGAATATTCCAAGGTCGTTGTGGACAGTTTGTTCTTTAACATGGATCATTTGGGTTCATTGGCAGTGTCAACTGTCATACATGTAACCTGTAAATGACATTGACAATATGGCTCGTATTGACAGTGACTAGGACGTCCATGGGAGCATTGTATTTGAATTTTAGTTAAGTCATGCAAATTGCTTTAGAGAAATACCGTTTGGCGCAAAGTGTCACTTGAAAACGTAAAACAGCCGTGGAATCTGAAATATGACAGGTGGCGCCACACTCAAAACTCTAGGAGAAATAGCGATTTTCGCAAATTGTGCACCGGCAGACGACGACAGACGACGACGGAAATGAAATGAAATGAAATGAATCGGGCTTTAGGCCACCTTTGTGCACATATAGGCTAAACTGGGTCAGGAGAACCTCCTGAGGATGGTGAGATGAATGAGATGACACTGTCCTCCAGACACAGAATTCGAAATTCGAACCCTGACGGTCTGAGGCCGAGCATGCTACCTCTCGGTCACGGAGGATCCCCACAATACTGACTTTCACACGTGGATGGGGAAGAAACATTTTGTTTCTTTCAAACCGCCGAGACCGGGAACCGAACCCCGAACTCTGGCGTGAAAGGCAGTGGTGCTAACCACTACCCTAGGGCCCCCGCCCAGCAGACGACGACGGACAACGCGCCAAAAAAGCTCATCTGGCCAAAAACAGCAGTAACTGCTTACTTGGAAAGTAAGCAGTAAGGCTTTACTGCTGGTTGCCTTTGTAGAGCAATGCCTTAAGTGGCTTATTGCTGTTGGCTACGTGACTTGCACCGAGACATATACATCCTGTAAAAGTACTCTGTACCTATTAGTAGTCAATGTCCCGCTGGATACAATTACTATAACCTTAGATGTAATTACGACCCAATGGGGCGTGCATTAACCTTTAAAGGGCTGAATTATTTTTCATATAAGCCATGGAGTCCAAATTCACTTTGAAATCATTATAAATATCTTAGTTAGCTCTTTCTGATTCATTTGAATACATATGTGATGGGTCTACGGTCATTATAAATAGTTTTACTCTTTTACAGTGTGGGGATAGACTTTAGTCGTCAGAATCTGACGTCTGTGCGTCAGATTCTGACGACTAAAGTCTATCCCCGCGCTGTAAGGGTTAAGTTTGCCATGTAAACATCCTGTCAGAGAAAATGACCATGACAAGTCATGTCTGACTTATATAGTACAGTCTTACAGATATTTCCTCTTTATGGGAAACCAGTGCGTCTAAGACTTTTAAAGTCACGAAGAGCTACGTGAACAAAAATTCCAAGCAGAAACATTGGTTTAATGACAAATGTAAGCAACAGAGAGTCGCATATGTTAATAGTAAAAACATTTATAGAAGGTCTAAAACGACACAAAACTTTCAGAATATGAAAGAGTGTAGGAAAAAGTATAAATTAGAAATGCGGAAGGCTAAAAAAAAAAATGCAAAAAAATTTTGAACAAAAACTAAAAGAATTAAAATCTCCAAATCCTAAACATTATTGGAATCTCTTTAATACAAAAACTGAAAAAAACTAGTAAAAAGGTACCAGATATAAATTCCTTTTATGAACATTTTAAATTTCCTAATGAAAAATCCACATACCCTGAAATACAGATTAATAACAACACGCGATCTGTTCTTGAATTAGATAAAGAAATATCAGAAGAATAAATATTACAGGCTGTGAAATCTTTGAAAAACAACAAAGCATGTGGTGATGATAGAGTCATAAACAATTATATTTGCTCCACTATAGGGTTTTTTCTCCCTGTTTTTAACTATGTCTTAGAAACGGGAAATATCCCACACGACTGGACAATAGGAAATATTATCCCTATTTACAAAAAGAAAGGAGACACTAATGACCCCGAGAATTATAGAGGAATAAGTTTGTTAAGTTGCTTTGGGAAATTCTTCACAACAATAATTAACCTGCGGTTGAATAATTTTTTTAATTTAAATAACATTTTACTAGAAAATCAAACTGGATTTAGAAAAGGTTATTCAACTTTAAACCATGTTTCACTAAAATCCCTAATTGGTATTTTCTTTAGCGAAAAGAAAAAACTTTACTGTGCCTTTATAGATGTCAAAAAGGCATTCGATACTGTTTGGCGGTCAGGTTTATGGATAAAATTACTTTTATTTAGAATTACCGGAAAGCTTTTCAATGTTGTTAGAAATATATATGATAATGTTAAATTTTGTGTACAATTAAACAATAATAAATCAGCATATTTCAACTGTTACACCGGTGTTAGAGAAGGGGAAAGCCTATCGCCGCTGTTATTTGCTTTGTACCTACTGATTTAGAGTCATTCTTAAAATACAATAATAATAAAAACCTCTCCTTGTCCGATAATGTGTTTGACAACTATTTAAAAATACAAATAATATCACATGCAGATGATACAGTTAATTTTCCTGAACGTCCTGAAGGCTTACAAAAATCACTAAATTGTTGGCATAATATTGCAAATGTTGGAAGTTAAGTATAAATACAGAAAAAACAGAAATTATCATTTTTTCAAATGCTAGATACAGAGGTGATATTAACTTTAAGCTTAACGGGGAAAATATAACAATCGTTGATTCATTTAAGTATCTGGGTGTATTTTTAATTACAATGGTTCGTTTGCCCGTCACAAAACACACCTAGTAGGGCAATCTAGAAAAGCTATGTTTGCATTATTGGAGCAATCAAAAGAGCTCAATCTACCCATTGACTTACAACTAGACCTGTTTGACTCGTTGATTTTGCCAATTCTGTTGTATGGCTGTGAAGTTTGGGTATATGAAAACGTTTTAATTTTAGATAGACTTTACCTCAAATATTTAAAGTATGTATTAGGTCTCAAACAGTCAACACCTAGTTGTATGATTTACGGCGAGACTGGGCGTTTTCCACTTTCTGTATATATTAAAACTCGAATGATTTCTTTTTGCTGTAAGTTAGCGGCAGATGACGAGGACAAGCTGTCAAGCCGTTTTTATAATTTACTTTGTCACTACTCCGCTAATAGGACATTATCCTCTAAATGGCTAGACACTATTAAACATATACTAGACCATACTGGTTTTTCCAATATGTTTGTAATGCCTCGACACAACAGTGGTAATCTTTCTAATTTGCATATGGTCATCAAACAACGATTAGAAGACCAATACGAACAACAACGGAGAGATGAGATAAATGAATCTAGTAAATGTACTTTGTATCGTATTTTTAAGACGGAATTTAAATTCGAAAAATGTCTTTCTTTTTTACCATTGTACGAAAGAAAACATTTTGTAAATTTAGAACCTGCAACCACAAGCTACCTATTGAAGTCGGACGTTATAAAAACACATCATTAATTAATAGAATATGTATTTTTTGTAATAACAACACACTATGTGATGAATTTCATTTTGTTTTAGAATGCTCAATTTTTTCTGAAGTAAGAAACCAATTTCTACCCAAATATTGTCACCAACGACCAAACGTTTTAAAGTTTAAAAACATTGTGTCAAGTCAAAAACCAAATGTAATTAAAAAAATAGTTCAATATTTAAAAGTATATTTCAATATTTTTTATCTTTACATTTGATTGCTGCTTACAATGTATTTTTTTCTGTTATTGCTTATTGTTATGATCTTTATTATTGTGTTATAAAAGATGTATTGTTTCATTGTATATATATTACGCTCCATGCCACCCCGGCCAGAGTTTGAAAAAGTTATTGTCTATTGTCTATTGATTAACCGAATGCACCGGAAACTGCTATTGGAGGTACTAATTATTAGACAGATATCCCGCCAAATTGGATATCTTGGGTGGAACCTTGCAAATGGGTACACACTTTTTCTCTGGATTATTCCTGCTTGATATGACTAGATTGATATGAGCAAGCGTGCGAGACTGACATCTTTGAGAATTTCTGTGGAATTACTATAAGTATACCTCTAAATATGTTGCCGATGACATCACATATTTGTAGTAGCTTAGTGGAGCAGTAATAAACATACTGACGAGAAAATTTAAAAGAAAGAAATCCAAAATAGCACCAACATTCACCTCCATATGAGCAAGAAACAAAGTGGCTATCAATATGTAAATTAAACATAACCTCTTTTCTTGATTTATGGCAACGGATTGCTCAATAACTATGGTTGCCGAAACACACATTTCTGATGTTTATTTTTCATAATCTGGTCTATTATCGTAAAATCCAAGAAAGACATGATTTTACATAATATTTTTTTTTTAATAATGACGTTATTCTAAATACTAAGAACATCAAACTAAGCATAACAATTATTAGAATATAATGTGCTTAAACGAACATAAATTTATCAAAATAATGCAGAAACCAGAAATTGTGCTTTAATGTCGATCACCAATATAGAAAAGATATATTTTGGTGGTCGTTTGTTGTTTTGCTTATTTAAAGGTAAAGGACACCAAATATGGAATGTTATCCGACAGATTCGCCGTCAGCACAAGTCGTTTCCATTGGTCATGTTCACTAATTTGTTTTGTTGTCGTTTTTTATTATTTTGTAATAAGAACAAAATGATTCAACGTATGTGTAGAGATAACTCTTTAATCCACATCATACAATACATCGCTACAACGGAAATTGATTAAGCTTTTATATGATATTGCATGTGTAAATTGGTAAACTTCAAAAACCATGAGTTGTTTACGTCAATGTATACATCATTATCATTAGAAGAAATGAATGATAATTATGAAAACAGTGATTGTTGCATGGATAGGCCGATCTAAATCAGGTATCTCACTTTATTAAACATGTGTGTTGTTACCAGTCGTGCAAATATCACTTAATATGAACGTAGCCCAAGTGTTATCAAGCTTATCATCGTTCAATTATTGGTTTAGTCACGTGACCGTGTATTATTTATTAATAATACATGGCTATGCCTTGGTTTATTCACGTGACCATGTATTATTAATAAATAATATACGGCTAGGCCTAGGCTTACAAAAACTACATAGCACAGTGAATCCTCCCCCCTCAGAGTTTATTTATGCTATAATTTCGCGACCACTAAAAGGATTGACACGCGGTTTATTTTACTTTGATTGTTGTGACGGTGTCACTGCTTAAGAGCACATTATGAAGGCAGATTCGGTCTTAAGTACCATAAACGACGTTTCAAATGGAGCTAAATCCTTGCATGTACATGCATGTGTTGTTGAGCCCGCTAGTCTCTCTTTAGTCTATCTATCGATCTGTCTGTGGCGCCGTGTCCTAACTACTGGTCACTCTGTTGTGCAGGTTACAGGCATGTGCACTGCGTGGCAACTGTCTCAAATTTCGTCTATTTATCAGTTTATAGACAGAAATTGACAACTACAGAATGACGTCTAAACTTTCCCGCGCTGACTGTCCCAGTTTCTAGACTATTGGCATAGTCATAGACCTCAACTGCGTGAAGTAGGCTCATCTACATGCTTAAAGCCTACATATTTCAGAATTAGCAAAAACGGGCATCATGGGAGCCACAACATAAGTCGACATGTTTGTTGAAGAATTGAGAGGTAGCCTATGCCTAATCTAGACTATAATTATTGCTCATATGTTGATTAAACAGAATAAGACATCGTTGTCTAAATATCGTAACGGTCAAGGTTGTAACGGAACTCGACTTCGTCTCGTTCCGTTACAGCCCTGACCGTTACGATACTCGTTCCAATATTCAGACAACGATGTATTATTAAATAATAATATACATGTGCTGATATTACCAGTGATGATAACGAGGTATTATTCAAATTACATCTGACAGTAAATCCTGTGATCACGACAACCAACTCGAAATCATCAAGGAATATATATATTTTCTATATTCCTTGATATCATTGACAGGCTCTGAGTGAGAGCTCTGCTTTTGTGGGAGTTCACTAAGTATAAAAACACATGTTTGCTCACGCTATTGTCCATTACAGCGCTGAAAAACTTTACATAAGCCATCGAGACTAAAGTGTTTTTTTTTTAATTTGAAATCATCATAAATGTCTTAGTTAGCACAATCCGTTTCATTTGAATAGCTATGCTATGCGACCAATATAAATATTTTTACTCTTACAGTGCGGGGGTCGACTTCAGACGTCAGAATCTGACGTCCACAGACGTCAGATTCTGACGTCTAAAGTCGATCCCCGCGCTGTAAGGGGTAAAGTTAGTTGTATTGACCGTTTAAATGTCAGCTTTGGTCAGCTTTGACAAATTGGTTATTTTGTTTATTTTTTGTATGTTTTTCTTAACCCTTTAACCGCCAAATTATTCATTTTGAATTTTCACCCACTTGAAGTTGTGTCTCGCTGACGCGATCCACAACTTCAAGTGAGTGAAAATTATTCAGATTTGACAGCATGGGGGTCAACTCTTTTCAAATCTCTTTTCACATTTTATATTTAACATATTTAAAAAGTGGTACTCAATGTACTAATAAAAAATGGAAATCCGAATATATGCGGCACCGGCGGTTAAAGGGTTAAGGCGGCGCTAATCGGTTGTATTTTTGGTTGTCTTCATCCTATGAATTTCAACAGTATGTGTGTGCACCAAGAAATTATATCGGCTGCAGCGGGACTCGAACCCGGTACCCAGAGGTTCAAAGTCTTCCGCGCTTACATTAATATATTTATATATATATATATATATATATATATAAATTTTAGCCACTTCGTCAAATGTACCGATTTCTCTATTATGTTATATTAGAAGCGTTATTATGCATTTCTGGCTATCACACAAACCCTCTGCAATAATGGCCTTTGATGACAGCAGTGGCAAGGCATAATTGCGGAGAAATAACTCACCATAGCCAGACTAACATAAGCAATGAAGGCCTAAAGCGTGAACAAACAGTAGTTCATTTTAAGTAGGTAAGGCCTACAAAAAGATTAGTAATTTATTATCATTTTTCAACAAACTAAAGAAAGATTTTATAAGTTGAAAATAAATTAATCAATTGCAAATAAGATAAATAAACCAACCAAATTGCCGTACTCATCATCAAAATCAAATGACTGTTGGTGTGGCACATCTTTTAGACTGATGCATCACTGCTCTGTCGTGCAAAGGCAATGACAAGGCCAATTATTAGCTCATCCGAGCATTAATTAGGGAAACGACAAAGCATATTGTGTCAGTTTAGTATGAATATTCCAAGGTCGTTGTGGACATTTTGTTCTTTAACATGGATCATTTGGGTTCATTGGCAGTGTCAACTGTCATACATGTAACCTGTAAATGACATTGACAAAATGGCTCGTATTGACAGTGACTTGGACGTCCATGGGAGCATTGTATATTAATTTTAGTTAAGTCATGCAAATTGTTTTAGAGAAATACCGTTTTGCGCAAAGTGTCACTAGAAAACTTAAAACAGCCGTTAAATCTGAAATATGACAGGTGGCGCCAGACTCAAAACTCTAGGAGAAATAGCGATTTTCGCAAGTTGTGGACCGGCAGACGACGACAGACGACGACGGACAACGCGCCAAAAAAGCTCATCTGGCCAAAAACAGCAGTAACTGCTTACTTGGAAAGTAAGCAGTAAGGCTTTACTGCTGGTTGCCTTTGTAGAGCAATGCTTTGAGTGGCTTATTGCTGTTGGCTACGTGACTTGCACCGAGACATATACATCCTGTAAAAGTACTCTGTACCCATTAGCAGTCAATGTCCCGCTGGATACAATTACTATAACCTTAGATGTAATTACGACCCAATGGGGCGTGCATTAACCTTTAAAGGGCTGAATTATTTTTCATATAAACCATGGAGTCCAAATTCACTTTAAAATCATTATAAATATCTTAGTTAGCTCTTTCTGATTCATTTGAATACATATGTGATGGGTCTACGGTCATTATAAATAGTTTTACTCTTTTACAGTGTGGGGATAGACTTTAGTCGTCAGAATCTGACGTCTGTGCGTCAGATTCTGACGACTAAAGTCTATCCCCGCGCTGTAAGGGTTAAGTTTGCCATGTAAACATCCTGTCAGAGAAAATGACCATGACAAGTCATGTCTGACTTATATAGTACAGTCTTACGGATATTTCCTCTTTATGGGAAACCAGTGCGTCTAAGACTTTTAAAGTCACGAAGAGCTACGTGAACAAAAATTCCAAGCAGAAACATTGGTTTAATGACAAATGTAAGCAACAGAGAGTCGCATATGTTAATAGTAAAAACATTTATAGAAGGTCTAAAACGACACAAAACTTTCAGAATATGAAAGAGTGTAGTAAAAAGTATAAATTAGAAATGCGGAAGGCTGAAAAAAAAATGCAAAAAAAATTTGAACAAAAACTAAAAGAATTAAAATCGTCAAATCCTAAACATTATTGGAATCTCTTTAATACAAAAACTAAAAAAAACTAGTAAAAAGGTACCAGATATAAATTCCTTTTATGAACATTTTAAATTTCTTAGTGAAAAATCCACATACCCTGAAATACAGATTAATAACAACACGCGATCTGTTCTTGAATTAGATAAAGAAATATCAGAAGAATAAATATTACAGGCTGTGAAATCTTTAAAAAACAACAAAGCATGTGGTGATGATAGAGTCATAAACGAATATATTTGTTCCACTATACGGCTTTTTCTCCCTGTTTTTAACTATGTCTTAGAAACGGGAAATATCCCACACGACTGGACAATAGGAAATATTATCCCTGTTTACAAAAAGAAAGGAGACACTAATGACCCCGATAATTATAGAGGAATAAGTTTGTTAAGTTGCTTTGGGAAATTCTTCACAACAATAATTAACCTGCGGTTGAATAATTTTTTTAATTTAAATAACATTTTACTAGAAAATCAAACTGGATTTTGAAAAGGTTATTCAACTTTAAACCATGTGTCACTAAAATCCCTAATTGGTATTTTCTTTAGCAAAAAGAAAAAAACTTTACTGTGCCTTTATAGATGTCAAAAAGGCATTCGATACTGTTTGGCGGTCAGGTTTATGGATAAAATTACTTTCATTTGGCATTACCAGAAAGCTTTTCAATGTTGTTAGAAATATATATGATAATGTTAAATCTTGTGTACAATTAAACAAAAATAAATCAGCATATTTCAACTGTTACACCGGTGTTAGACAAGGGGAAAGCCTATCGCCGCTGTTATTTGCTTTGTACCTAAATGATTTAGAGTCATTCTTAAAATACAATAATAATAAAAACCTCTCCTTGTCCGATACAAATATTATCACATGCAGATGATACAGTTATTTTTCCTGAACGTCCTGAAGGCTTACAAAAATCACTAAATTGTTGGCAGAATATTGCAAATGCTGGAAGTTAAGTATAAATACAGAAAAAACAGAAATTATCATTTTTTCAAAGGCTAGATACAGAGGTGATATTAACTTTAAGCTTAACGGGGAAAATATAACAATCGTTGATTCATTTAAGTATCTGGGTGTATATTTAATTACAATGGTTCGTTTGCTCGTCACAAAACACACCTAGTAGGGCAATCTAGAAAAGCTATGTTTGCATTATTAGAGCAATCAAAAGAGCTCAATCTACCCATTGACTTACAACTAGACCTGTTTGATTCGTTGATTTTGCCAATTCTGTTGTATGGCTGTGAAGTTTGGGTATATGAAAACGTTTTAGTTTTAGATAGACTTTACCTCAAATATTTCAAGTATGTATTAGGTCTCAAACAGTCAACACCTAGTTGTATGGTTTACGGCGAGACTGGGCGTTTTCCACTTTCTGTATATATTAAAACTCGAATGATTTCTTTTTGCTGTAAGTTAGCGGCAGATGACGAGGACAAGCTGTCAAGCCGTTTTTATAATTTACTTTGTTACTACTCCGCTAATAGGACATTATCCTCTAAATGGCTAGACACTATTAAACATATACTAGACCATACTGGTTTTTCCAATATGTTTGTAATGCCTCGACACAACAGTGGTAATCTTTCTAATTTGCATATGGTCATCAAACAACGATTAGAAGACCAATACGAACAACAACGGAGAGATGAGATAAATGAATCTAGTAAATGTACTTTGTATCGTATTTTTAAGACGGAATTTAAATTCGAAAAATGCCTTCTTTTTTACCATTGTACGAAAGAAAAACATTTTGTAAATTTAGAACCTGTAACCACAAGCTACCTATTGAAGTCGGACGTTATAAAAACACATCAATAATTAATAGAATATGTATTTTTTGTAATAACAACACACTATGTGATGAATTTCATTTCGTTTTAGAATGCTCAATTTTTTCTGAAGTAAGAAACCATTTTCTATCCAAATATTGTCACTAACGACCAAACGTTTTAAAGTTTAAAAACATTGTGTCAAGTCAAAAACCAAATGTAATTAAAATAATAGTTCAATATTAAAAAGTATATTTCAATTTTTTTTATTTATCTTTACATTTGATTGCTGCTTACAATGTATTTTTTTCCGTTATTGCTTATAATCTTTATTATTGTGTTATAAAAGATGTATTGTTTCATTGTATATATATTACGCTCCATGCCACCCCGGCCAGAGTTTGAAAAAGTTATTGTCTATTGTCTATTGATTAACCGAATGCACCGGAAACTGCTATTGGAGGTACTAATTATTAGACAGATATCCCGCCAAATTGGATATCTTGGGTGGAACCTTGCAAATGGGTACAAACTTTTTCTCTGGATTATTCCTGCTTGATATGACTAGATTGATATGAGCAAGCGTGCGAGACTGAAATCTTTGAGAATTTCTGTGGAATTACTATAAGTATACCTCTAAATATGTTGACGATAACATGACATATTTGTAGTAACTTAGTGGAGCAGTAAAAAACATACTGACGAAAAAATTTAAAAGAAGGAAATCCAAAATAGCCCCAACATTCACCTCCATATGAGCAAGAAACAAAGTGGCTATCAATATGTGAATTAAACAAAACCTCTTTTCTTGATTTATGGCAACGGATTGCTCGCTAATTATGGTTGCCGAAACAAACATTTCTGATGTTTATTTTTCATAATCTGGTCTATTATCGTAAAATCCAAGATGGACATGATTTTACATAATATATATATTTTTTTTAATAATGACGTTATTCTAAATACTAAGAACATCAAACTAAGCATAACAATTATTAGAATATAATGTGCTTAAACGAACATAAATTTATCAAAATAATGCAGAAACCAGAAACTGTGCCTTAATGTCGATCACCAATATAGAAAAGCTGTGGTTTTGGTGGTCGTTTGTTGTTTTGCTTATTTAAAGGTTCTCGGCGGTTTGAAAGAAACAAAAAATGTTTCTTCCCCACCCACGTGTGAAAGTCAGTATTGTGGGGAGCCTCCGTGACCGAGAGGTAGCGTGCTCGGCCTCAGACCGCCAGGGCTCGAATTTCGAATCCTGTGTCTGGAGGACAGTGTCATCTCAATCATCTCACCATCCTCAGGAGGTTCTCCTGGCCCAATTTAGCCTATATGTGCACAAAGGTGGCCTAAAGCCCGATTCATTTCATTTTTTTATTTAAAGGTAAAGGACACCAAACATGGAATGTTATCCGACAGATTCGACGTCAGCACAAGTCGTTTCCATTGGTCATGTTCACTAATTTGTTTTGTTTTGTTGTCGTTTTTTTTTTTTGTAATAAGAACAAAATGATTCAACGTATGTGTAGAGATAGCTCTTTGATCCACATCATACAATACATCGCTAGAACGGAAATTGATTAAACTTTTATATGATATTGCATGTGTAAATTGGTAAACTTCAAAAACCAACGATAGACGTTTGCATAACCCTACCCCCTAATGTTAGACAGGTTTGGAGGTACCCCCATATAATTGGTCAACATATTAAGTTGGACCCTATTTTTTTGCTGCTAATTAACATCTCATTTCATTAATGGCCAGGCTACTGCTGGGTGGGCTGTTAATTCATTCATGTCATTAACACTCTTCGCCACACTGGTAATCGGTTCAGTAGCGCTCTGTAAAGCCAAACGGCAGCAACTGCTTACTTGACGACAATGTATCAACGTAATTAACTTTACTAACCCTTCAACCGCCGGTGTCGCATATATTCGGGTTTTCATTTTTTATTAGCACATTACGTACCACACTTTAAACATGTTAAAGATAAAATGTGACAGCAATCAGCAAGATTTGAAAACAGTTGACCTCTATTTTGTCAAATCTGAATAATTTTCACTCACTTGAAGTTGTGGATCGCGTCAGCGAGACACAACTTCAAGTGGGTGAAAATTCAGATTGAATAATTTGACGGTTAAAGGGTTAAAGCATGTCACAGTTAACAATGATACAATATGCCCAGTGTGAAGGCAGCGTGATAGCCAAATCACGACAAGACATCCTTGTGTTATCTAGAGTCTATTCTACATGGCATTGTGCTATGGGTGTAGCCGCGCTGTTAATTTGGGATAAAATCAGTAGTCACGCAGCCAATGACCACCTGTGACCACGACCACCTGTGAATGTTACATGATATTTTCGATGGTTTCATGTCGCTTGAAGTTTTTGTGAGATTAGCAGCAATAATTAGTAGCTAGAAGGAGCAGTCTTGAGTAAATAATTAATGTATTTCATTTCAGCAAAGCCAAAGACCACAACCGAAAATGTAAGACGATACTGGTTTGTGGCTTTGCCCGTGGCGAAAACTGTTGACCGTGTCGAAAGACTATTATATCGGAGAGGGCGGGGGCCCTAGGGTAGTGGTTAGCACCGCTGCCTTTCACGCCAGAGTTCGGGGTTCGGTTCCCGGACTCGGCGGTTTGAAAGAAACAAAAATGTTTCTTCCCCATCCACGTGTGAAAGTCAGTATTGTGGGGAGCCTCTATGACCGAGAGGTAGCGTGCTCGGCCTCAGACCGCCAGGGCTCGAATTTCGAATCCTGTGTCTGGAGGACAGTGTCATCTCAATCATCTCACCATCCTCAGGAGGTTCTCCTGGCCCAGTTTAGCCTATATGTGCACAAAGGTGGCCTAAAGCCCGATTCATTTCATTTTTTTATTATATCGGAGAAGCAGAGACTCTGCGAAATGTGTTTATCTTATGCGGCAGTAAACAACAACAACAAAATATATTTGCCCAGTCTTATGATTGCGTGTAAAAATAGTTTTAAATTGACTGTACACGAAAACAAGCTAGAAAACTGTTTACAGCTACTATCTTTGAATGGCGAACATAGCCGGATGAGGATCATGCATATATATCCCTAATTAAAGCAAGTCTATGTGATTGAAGAAACGACTCCGAGAGAAGCTGTGACAACAGGAGGTGGGTTTATTGAGCGCTAATTAGACACGCCATTCCTCTCAACAATGACACCCCGTGATAGTGTCAACCTGTGTTCCACGCCGAAGTCACGACACTAATTAACCATGACACAATGCTCCTCTGCAAAGCCAAAAGACAGTAACTGCTCATCTCCAAGATACAATGGAAGGGTAAATTCCCTATTTCCCTTCGTACAGAACTGATAATGAGATCCATGTATAGATGTGGAAATCGTTCCGGATCACGGAGTGTCCCATACAATTTTCACCAATGCCGGACTAAGCTAGAGAGTAATGAGTGCCTTTGCCTCTGTGCCAACAACACCCCCTCCCCTCCCATGGTAGCTTAACCTTTTCACTACCATACATGACGGAAATTTCCGTCGTCATTCGTCAATGAACGTAACCATAAAATGACACAAATTTTCGTCAAATATATACTACATTTATGTATTTTTCGTCATTTGAAGCTGGAAATTGCGTTAGCAATTCCAGCTTCAAATGACGAAAAATAGAACTCCTACACCAGTATATCTGGATCCTGGCATGCACCCCGGCCTGGAAGTCAAAGGGTTAACCTGGATTCGATCACTGACAACGGTGAGAATATTTCCGTTCTATACCCTTACTTTCTTAGCTATTTAGGAGTTCACCATTATTGATTAAATTTTATATTGCACATGTGAGTGGCACTTCCAGCAGTTTGACTTCCAAAGGATACTATAATTTACTTGGGTCAACATTCTACGCTAATTAACGGAACATAACGGATCGATACATATTGTTACCATGAGGGTAATTGGAGGACCGACAATAATAGCATGTTCATCTTCAACATTATAATTTGATCAATATTATTGCTGAGACTGGATGACCAAGAGATAACGTACTAGTCTTCAAAGTTTGAGAATATTGACTCGAACCCTGTATTTGAAAACTCCCACACTGATATATCTATATATATCCCACCATTGTGTGCCCGAGTACAGAAGCGAAACAAAGCCCGTTTCGTCAAAACAGCTGTCAGAGGTTACGTTTCCGTGTGTTTAGCTGTGGGCCCACCTGTTTGGAGAAAAACATGTATTATTGTTGGGCATTATCATTACCTTGCCTGTAATGTATACTTATTCAAATACAGGTTGTGCAGCAATCCTTTTATCTACGTCATGATGAGTTAGGGGCAACCCAGCAGGCACAAAACGTTGAATCAATGTTGGTCCCGCGTCGTAGACGATGGTCCAACGATGAAAATTGAGCGTCTTTCGTCTGCAGGGAATTGTGTATCAGAATTCTGATTATCGTTAGAGATAATGATGTTATCCTTTTAAGAAAATATGAGCCACTAATTCAGCCAATTCAAAAATAAATAAGGTCAGGTTGTCACAAAAGCATGATAACACCATTAGCGATGGATTAAACCTTTACACCACTAAGCACAACAAAAGTCGTTTTTAACCCTTTAACCGCCGGTGCCGCATATATTCGGGTTTTCATTTTTTATTACGCACATTGAGTATCACCTTTTAAGCATGTTAAAGATGAAATGTGACATAAATCAGCAATATTTGAGAAGAGTTGACCTACATTTTGTCAGATCTAAATAATTTTCACTCACTTGAAGTTGTGGATCGCGTCAGCGAGACACAACTTCAAGTGGGTGAAAATTCAGATTGAATAATTTGGCGGTTAAAGGGTTAATATGTTTTATTAGCAATTAACTTATTTGAAAATTAGCGCAGTAAGTATTTGTCATACATCATGCGTCATTTCACGCTCCACGAATCCTATATTAAGAATACAAATAATTACACCGATCATTATGAAAAGAAAAAAAACTCGCTACATGAACATGATGAATGAGGCAAATTCTGTAAAACTCAATATAGCCTTGACCTCAATGTTTTTACCGAGTTAGCTAATACAATGAAGTATGGGGGAGGGTATCTTATATAAAATAATGTTTTCACTGAGTTTGTCATTCCAAAGGGTTTCACAGAATATCACAGAGCGGACACTAACAATCCACGTTCATACAAGGTTGGCCCAGCATTGAGATATTCTAACGTGTTTGCTCTCAGGTGTAATTATGCAATTGGATTATCAGATTATACTGCTGGTAATAATGAACACAATAACATCATCATGTAGAATCTCATTGAAAAAGACTCGCCCTCAGGGCGGACCTCAGGCCGAGTCTTTGACAAAATTCATGCACGCATCCAGGTTGCCTAACTCGTAGGACTTTGTTGGGCTTGTTACGTAAAAATACAACAAGGCGTGTGTCAGGTCGATCGCGCACCAAGAACACTCCTGCGCGTACTTTATTCAAACTTATATCCATACAGTTGCTTTCTGCGCATGCCCGGCTGGCTGGCCACACTTTTCAGTGGGCAAGCGAACCGTTGGACACTCTCCTCCCTCCGCTATCGTTACATAACGTTGCCATTAATGTGCATAACGCTTCTGGCTATTGTTGCCAAATCTGATGACTAATATTTTCCTAGAAATTACGTTTTTCTCACGCCGCGTCAGCGCATCATCCTAATAGTCTCTACGGTTAGCTAGACCTTTTGTGTTCTAAAGGAGCCGTATCGAAGCGTATATGCACATGGCAGGCATCGACCATTTTTCATGAATCTAATTCTACTCACACATCACTCTTAATATAATATACTAATCCCGTTAGGGTTAAATAACATAAGTGCTACTCTACAAATTAGGCACCCTTATGGCTCTGTGGCGGCGCGTAACGGACCTTTCCCCTCTGGTCCTGTTATCGCGGGCCCTAGTCCACCAAGGGAGAGAGCAAGGCACGAACATGGTCGCGGATAGCTCGTAATGAGGCCTGCGTCCATGCGTTTGCGCTGCTCTTCTGCCTGCCTGGCTCAGCGCTGGCTCAACGTTGGCCCAACGCTGGCCCTGCGTTATGCAATAATATTTAATTAAATAAATAATATTTGCTTAAATAAATAATAAATCAATCCACAGTACTGTTAAAACACTTAGCTATTGTTATACACTTAACTACCGTTACACACTTAACTGTGTAACATCCTTACTTAATCATAACTGTTTTCTGAATACGTATGCCGTTAAATTATCCCAGTGCTTAGTTCAAAACGTCTTACTGCATTCTGCAAACAATTATTTCCTTATTATTATTCTGATTCCCGTTCAATAGTTTACATCATGTTGTTCTCTATGTAGTATGTACATGTATATATTGCTAGCCAGATGTCTGTCGCATAGCACGACACGCTTGGCTAGCATCTACGACGCTGGCCCAATAATAAAATTTAATGATCGTTGGGGGAAGACAATCTTGTGTCTGATGGGGCGAACTATCAATTATGAAGAAAAAGTGAACGTTGCAGAGGGTGTTGAATAAGTGCTTTTAAACACCATCGTGTAAATACGCTAACCTCTCGATAAATCTGAGCGTGGTTGGGTATTTTTATTTAACTGTGTGGGTAGGCCTACATGACTTGAAATAAGACGAACTAGATAATTATTTTTTAGAAACATATTGGTCTATCATGGAATGACATGACTATCAGCTCCTTTAAAATAATACGTTTTTTATATATTATTTATATATACTAAACTGATCATCTGTATTAAAGTATTATTTTTTGCTTATGTTAGTAATACATAATATGTTTTCTTGATGATAACAATATCGCCAATAATAGATAGTTCTTGACAGATGTATACGGCCAGGTGATCTTGTATGTGTTATCTACTTTAACTTCTCACTACTCTGAGGCTGAAAATAATTGATCACAAGATAGAGTTGCTCAGACTCATGGGTCTTTATCAGCGCTGAAAATATGGCTTACCCGAACTTCAACTTGGTACAGTACTCTCTTTAGTTCGAAATTTCACAGCTCATTTCGATAAAATGACGACAATGGTTAGCTTTATCAACCACATTGTCAAAGTTACACCATACCACCTCAGGGGGTCTTGTCAAAAAGCAAAAAAGCCGAGAAAAACTAAGATTGGCCAGACCACACCCACCCACCGCCTATCTACTTTTTTAAACATGTAGTAGAGTAGTAGTATTAGTATTAGTAGTAGTAGTAGTAGTAGTAGTAGTAGTAGTAGTAGTAGTAGTAGTAGTAGTAGTATTTCATTTTTGTCTCACCAAATATACATAAAACAATACAATAATATTTCTGATAAAACATTGGCCACCCAAATTGAGTTATAAGAGACATGTTACAAACATTTATCTTTTTTTCTAAAATGGTAAAATATGACATCATTGCATATAAATACTTAAATATTTTTTACATAATTTACACAAATATACCTTTTAAAACACATACAATTATACAAATTATTACATACTTTACACATATAAATTAGTTAAGCAGATAAGAGCATACTATAATCATGATAATTGTACTTTATTCGGTGAAAACATTACATTATGGTAAAACACAAAAATTAAAAAAAAAACAGTAATTGTTTTGATGACTATTATTAGTACCGAGAGAAAGATAAGCAGAGTCTATAGTCTCAAAAAAAAAAATTGTCCAAGATTTAAAATAGAATTTAGGGCCTTGGCGGTGAAGTTTACTATATCTTTATTACTCATAATAAAGCATGATTTGGCATCGGAATACATTTCATAAAAATTGCTGTTAATGGAGAGGGCTTTTATAATAGCTCTCATATCAGGTCTTCATAATTATACAGGGCAACTTAAAATGACATGTTTTTCTGACTCCACCTCTATTTGGCATAATAGGCATATACTGGTAAACACTGGTGTTTTTTAGTAATTTTAAATGAAACAAACATTTAAAAAAAATGTATTTGTAAAGCATCGAAGCGAATTGCTTTATTGAATCGTGTAAGATTAAAATTGCCACATGGTACCCTTTGTTCACTTTATAAAAGTATGGTACTACCCATTATTGAATTTTGTGATAATATTTACGACAATTGTACAGTACGAGACTCAATAGCAATTGAACAAGTACAGAGGAGGGCTTCTCTGGTGTGCACTGGAGCATATCGTCACACTAGCTCTGATAGGTTGCTAGCCAAGCTTTTTTGGCAATCTCTCAGAAAGAGGCGACTAAACCACAAACTTATAACACTGTTTAAAATGACGCACCAGATCAGTCTTCCATATCTACGGTCTATTCTACCAGAGGCAGATGAAAATAAGTATAATACCAGAAGCTCTACAAATAATAGTTTACCAGTAATATATGCCAAACTATCAAGCACCCGAAACTCATTCGTCCCTTCATCAATTAAAGCCTGGAATAATTTGCCTGTTGGTATTCGTAGTGTAACTTCATTTTATAATTTCAAAAGTTGCATTGTAAATACGAACAAAAAAGTTGACAAGAGACTGAGAGAATTGACTATATAAGATTATTGTGTCAGTATACAAATGTATCCTGCGCAGTACATTGTCATCATTGTGTACTTACCGTCCTGTACAGCCGCCGTGTACAGTACATTTTCCTGTCCGAGCCAGAGAGCGAAGACGAGCGGTAGGACTTTGCTGAATCGCATGCTGAAGGGCACCCTGTAACTTATGACACACAAGACAGATCCGGAGACTCGACGGACCTTTTATAACCGTGTGACGCAAATCCCAGAAAACACGAGACGTTAAGTCAATGCTGGTTCAATGCTGGACCAGCGTCTCGGACGTTGGCCCAGTATTGAACCAGCATTGACTTAACGTCTCGTGTTTGCTGGGAGGGTGCCGGATGCCAATCATACGTAAATGTCCGTGTTAGTACAAGCCATTGCATTGTTGTCACATCTCCTCCCAGCTAGTGGTGGGTGCCAATCAGGACTCTGACGACGCCTGTTATGATAATGTGAGCAAGTCCACAAGTGTAGATACTGCCACAGTCTTTGACAAGCCGATCTGGCTCAGGCGTGTCACACTCAGTTAAGCCTACCCAGCAAACACAAAACATTTCTATAATATTTGTACAACGTCGTTCCAACGGCTTCGACGTTGGTCCAACATTGTACAAATGTTATACAATTGTTTCGTGTTTGCTGGGTACGTATAGTTCGTTAGCTACTGGCAGGCAACGATGGCTCATTCTATGCGGCTGTGGCTCAAAACTCAGAGATACTGGGTTCGCATCCAGACTAGGTGGGATTGTTTTCAACGAGGTTGTGCATATACAGTGCTATAAACTGGTCAAAGGCCCGAAGTGTGCAATGCCGTCTATGGTACTGTACACCATAAAGAAACCTTTGAAGTCATTCGATAAGAGTAGGGCATATTCCGGACTTCGGGCTTCTTTATTTGGCGATAATGCTATGATTTGTGCAGAAAACTACATCAAGCAATATTCACTCACTTTTTTAATAGTATTTCAGAAGTTAGACCACTTGACATGTAATGAGATTCTGAGACGAAGTTAATGTGCTTATAGAGGCCCACATCATTTTTATAAAAACTTGTACAATTTTATGACAATTGTTTGAGAATTGACTGAGCAATCAGCGAAAATCATTCACCACGGTTAATGCAAATCCGACTATTAGTGACAATTGATTCTGATTTAAAATTAATTAGGATTGAAAGAAAAATGTTAAGCCCATATGATATAACTTAAACATTGTTCACCCTTAGAGCACTGAGCCAAGAAATTTAAATTTTCAGCCACTTGAAGTTGTGTCTCGCTACCGCGATCCACAACTTCAAGTGACTAAAAATTAGTTTAATTTGCAAAATCTAGGTTGAAATGTATATGATTATCATAAATTGAAGACATATTTAATTTTTAAAACCTGGTTATACAAGACCATTAAAAGATGAGAAAACAATACTATTGTCAACTGTAGTCGACATCAGTGTGCTAAGGGTTAATGCAGTTTCAACCCACACAGGCCCTGGTATACTCAGGGGTTAAACTGCCTGCCTTGCAAGTCGGCGCTCCGCTCGCCGGGTTGTCTTCCAATCTGGCATTAATGGGGCCGTTAAGCCAATAAACCTTGCACTTTGGGTTGAAAGCATGAAACTTGGCATACACAAATAATGATCTGTACTGAGCAATTTAGGATCTAGAACAACGACATAAGTGCCCCATAGCGGCCACAAGGTGACTTTCTATTTTGGTCCGAATTGAGCCTTAAAATTGTCTGTTTTCAGAACAATGAGCAAACGCGGACATTTTGTTGAGTATTCTTCTTACACTCAGATAACTATTTATCATATATTTGATAACTTTTATTAATAAAATATCGTAAACAAAATGATCAGAAGTGTATCTGTTTAAAATATGGCACATAGAGTGAAATTTTGAAGTAAAATGTGGTTTTATTTTTTGAAGGATTTTTTCCTGGTTGTTGACTCAGTTTCATAATCAAGATGTCTATGTCTTTTAGTGACTTTACACTTCTTGATATTGTTCCAATCATATAACTATCATGCAGTTGTTGAAAACACTTTCTTTTTTCGAAGCGAAATAACGATTTAGATATTTCTGAGTGGTGTAACAAAATAACAGCTTCAAATATTGAAAAAATAGATCATGGTGCTTCAGTTATAATTGTGTGCATTGAATATTATAAAGGCTATGAGGGGATGATATTTTCAAAATATGTGGAATCACTGCTATGCCTCATCTCCTGCTTACCACTTGATCTTGCAAACTATGCGAAGTAGTAATTCAGTACACATAGGATACATCATTTTTTGCCATGCAACCTTCGCTGTATAAAGAATTTTGTGAAAAATACTTTGTAGCCCACAAATCACATCACCCACTTTCTCCCATTCCTCTTGATCAGGCCCATGAGCAGTTCTGATTTAGTTAAAAATGATGGAAGTATCGTTGCTTTGGCAGAAAATCCGGCTGCTTTGAAATTCTGGGTGATCAATGATCAACATTCGACTTAAATGCTGCACACGATAGCAGAGTTTGAAAATGTTAATCAAATATCACCCCATCCAAAGCATCATGAACAACAAGAGCTTCACACTACACAAATGACATTTAAAAAGCAGTGATGGTTCTTGTACATGTCTTTGAATATATAGGGAATCCATTTGAGGAAGTCAGTGTACATGTTGGGGAATTGCTAACATTTCGACTTAAATACTGCACACGATAGCAGAGTTTGAAAATGTTAATCAAATATCACCCCATCCATAATAATCAGCTGTCATATTCCCAAAAGTGGTATACTCTCATGCTGATGACATAATCACAATAATTGGAAGAAAAAATGTATTAAAAATAACCAGGTCCTACCTAGTCGTGCTGGCAGAGGTTTTCAGAAGACTGGCCCTGATAGGAAGCCAGTATTGAGTACACTGAGCAGTATGTGACACAAGACTGTATTAGGCACATCGATGTTGTATTCATTCAGTCCAACAACCACATCTACATTAATACAACCAATAATGCTAAAGTGATTTTACAAGGCTCTTTGTGGCACATTGTCACAATCAAGTAATTATGTTGGATAATCCGATACAGGCCAGCCAATAAGGCTTATCCTCAAAAACTGCTGTTAGATCATATTGGCTGGCAGCACACACACATCTAACCACAGATGTTTGATGCACAAAGCAGATAGCATTAAGAACAGCAAAATAGGGGCCCAATGGTGGAAAGGCGCATGTCATGGAATAGATTCTTGACCCAGCACTCTGTTCGCCAGCTCTTGCCATGGGACTGCACATCCGTACACAGACCAACAACTCAGCCAGGACATTTACTTAACAACCTTCACGTTCAATGCAGGGTTCATCTGGCCAAATCCAAACACATTTAACTAGTAATATAGAACTACTGCTATTGTCATTGATTACATAATGGGTAATGTAATCCGCTATGAATTAATGACCAGTTGTTTTAACAAGAACTGTGCAAATGTTACAATAGCAATTTGAGGTGCATAGTATAGTGCAACTGTGCGGTAGCTGCTACAAAGAAAAAAGATTAAGATAATACTTTCATAATATCGTAAACACAAGGTAGCAGTTTTCCAGGGGCATGTACGTCTTTACTATATATAGTAATATGCAATGGAAACTAATCTTGCAGACCATAGCAGACGATATAAACATTATAATTTGAGGTACTTGTTTTTTTTCAACTGCATATCAGTTAAATTATAATAAATATAAATTAAAATCTATATATTTTTTTTTATGAAAATATTCATCACTATGAACATATTTGGTGCATTGTTGTGACATAAAACAATAAAGTTAGCCATTTTTCCAAAAAAAAATCTCGGGGGTACGTTTGCCCTTATTACAGGCTGCGCAGATGACCGACAAAGGTGTTCTATATCAGAAGATGATCCCACGATACCACTGACCACTCAGTGAAAATTGCATGCTTTCAACCCAAAGTGAAGGTTCGACCCTAAATGAACACTTAACGGCCTCACTACATTTAGGTTTCAAAGAAACAAATGTGTCTTCCCCTCTCACTTGCTAAGATTCAGTATTGTGTGGATATTCTGTGACCAATAAGTAGCGTGCTCCGCCTCAGATCGCCAGGGCTCGAATTTCATTCATTCATTCATTCATTCATTCATTCATTCATTCATTCATTCATTCATTCATTCATTCATTCATTCATTCATTCATTCATTCATTCATTCATTCATTCATTCATTTATTCATTCATTCATTCATTTATTCATTCATTCATTCATTCATGCATTCATTCATTCATTCATTCATTCATTCATTCATTCATTCATTCAATTCCCACATATTTGTAAATGTTCAAATACTGGCCTTGTTGGTGGACTCATTTTATGCCGGCATACATAGTTTTGAGAACAATTTCACGAAAAAACGTTTATATTATTTGAAAGTTGTATAGATCGAATTTCCCCAGCTTTCCACATACTAAAGGTTGTGACATCTCAAGTAATACAATATAGGCAAACCTAGCGGTACACGTGGGATTAAGTAAGTATTACAAAAAACAGTATTATTATTTAATTATTTTTCATAAAGACTGCATGTATATTGCGCACGGCCATTAAAGTGGCGGAAACTTATTTTATTTCAGAACATTTTTAACAGCGGCTGACTGGTATAAACGAATACGATTTACATTGAGACGTCTATCGTAAACCGAAAATATAGACCTAATTAATAAACGATATTACGGGTTATATGTAAATAATTGTACTATAGTGCAAGAGAATTAGGGTTGAACCTAGAATAAAATTGTAGAAAGCTGATTTTTTCATGAATACTACCTGGGCATTTCCCCAGACGAATGCCGAAGTGTCCCCAAAAATTCCCCTTGTGCATTTTTTTAAATTCAAGATGGCCGCCACCATGTAGCGCAATTTTCGAAAAGAAACAGTGGTATTCCCTATTTCCTCACTTTTCCAGATACAAAAAATATTTAGGTGTCTCTACTTATGTTTTATGGCACAAAGTACTCAGTACTAAAAACCAACAATGCCGCCATATTGTTCTGAGTATATTAAGCGATCTCTTAAAAAAAAAAAATAATAAGGTGACTATCTCGTTGTTGAACCTAAAATGTATTTTTTAGACAAACCCATGGCATCTATCACTAAATATTTAGATCACCAATATTTTATTATATTGAATTTATCAACAGAAATCCCACATAGACGTTAATTATATGTAACACCATGTAACGCCATTTTTTTAAAGAAAACCAGGGGTATACCCCAATTCCTCACTTTTGCGGTTAAAACAATGATTTTGGTGTCTCTACCTATGTTTTAAGGTATAAGGAGGTTATCCAGATGATCATAAATAATATCAGTACTTTTCTTAATGACACACATCCAAGATATTATTTTGTTAAGCGATCTCTTAAAAAAAGAAAATATGCGATAACTATCACGTTGTTGAAACTAAAATGTATTTTTCAGAGTCAAGAACTTATTTAGATAACCAATATTTTATTATATTGAGTTCATCGACATAAATCCAACATGGTAGTTAATTCTACCATGGTGGGTGATGCTTTTTTGAGTGTTTTCGAACTGCTTTTCCACTAGAAATATAGATCGCGATTTGTCAAGTTAACAAATTAATCACTGGTAAATAATTAATTTAAAACAGTAACAAGTCTAATTCAAGAGGTACTGGTATTTTCGAATAATTTGAGGCAGGGATTGCGTCAGCAAAACCTGCTTCAAATAAATGAAAAAGTTAATGTCTACATATCAGATGTAGGTTGTGTGTATCCATTTTAATATAAGACACATAAATAAAACACAGTTATGGTGATAACAGTCACACATTTTTTTTTATCAGAAAATGAACATGATTAGACAGATCAAAATCTCAGTCTTATTGTATTTCTGTCAGCGCTGTCACTAGGTCATAAAATAGGAATTATGTTTATCATAACTTTTTCGGCTTTGGCTGCGTTTCAATCATCCAAATTGTCAGTTTTTACATGTTTGCCCAGTAAAAAAACAGCACATCGTTGAACAATATAGTCTAGCTTTGCGAGATTTTCCCCTCTTTGAACAAGCCACTCTGCACCCGCAACTCACTATTTTTAGAACTCTTTCTGGAGCGACTGCCTTTTCAGTTTGAGTTGGTGACAAGCAACCATGAGATAAATTCCGTTCTCAGTCTGTGGCTGCCACACCCTCCCGTACAGCATAATGGAGTTTATCCCAGACAACACTAGGTATTCATCCAATGCTGTTTCAATATTGACTGACCGTCTTTGACGATAGCCCAAAAATTAAACAGAATTGGATTAATGCCCGTGTTGGCTGGGGCAGTAGGTGACGTTAAAGGGAGTCTTTCTAGCGAAAATCAATTAGATGATAAGGACTTGCGCCTTACACGTTACATGTACATGACATCTTCGATAATCGTCCACTTAACAATGCTCTTTCAAATACTTACTTTTGGCTATGATCTGCGATTGTCAATATGTTTAATATCATGGAATAGGCATTTAAATATATTACATTTTGAATATTAGGATATATATATTTCGTAATAAAGTTATGCCATTGCATGGTATTGTAACGAGATGATTTTACATCAGAATATCAGAATATGACATCAAATTATTTGATGTGACAGTTTATCGTCAGGGTATGATTTTTTTTATTATATGGTATTATATGGTATTATAATGTCCAAATATTGCTCTTTAATATACTAAAATGATCACTGGATACAGCTTTATGAAGGTAGGGTATGGTGGTTAAACATAACGTTTTTTGTATTAAAGTGACATGATTTTATATTGTATTGTCACGATATTATTATAATATCATGATATAGCATATTAACATGACAATATGACTTTTTAGTGTAAGAGGAAATGAAAATAAGAGAGGGCAAGGACACATGCAGTTCAAAGAACGTGTGTCCTCCTAACCATATTTATCTTACTTTCCATTTTATTAAATCTTTCGAAGTGCTTTTGTTGCTGGCAGTTTTAGTGTTTTTGATCAGTGAAGAGGCCTTCCTGAATTATATTGCGATATTAATGTTAAACTGTCATGTGTCATCCTGATATTGGAATGTTCTATGTGAATTTTGTATTACCATATGGTAACGTGCATCTGTCAATATAATGTTATTGAAATGTTATACCTTGACATGACAATATAATAACCTGACATTAAAATGCCATATCCAGACTTTAAAGTGACATATCCTGAAATTCTAAGGTCACATTATAATTTTATAGTGTCATATTCCGTCATTGTATTGTCACATTATAATGCCGCCATATATTGATTTGATAATTCATATCCTATTATAAAAAATGGATTATCTTGGCATTCAAATCTTATTTTGTGATATTAAAGGACAATATGTGGACAATATGTGGACATTATAATACTATATCATGACCTTAAAGTGTCATATTCTGATATTACAATTCAATATCCTGGCATACAAATGCTAGATCCTGACTTCAAACTGTTACATCTATTTTAATGTCATATTCCGACAAGTCTACTATACAATATTAATAACATGTTTGTCATTATAATGACACATCATAACATTACAATGCTATAATATTGGGACATCAATGTGTCATTTCATCAATGTATAAAGTCATATCCTAATATTTAAATGTCATATCCTGACATTAAGATGTCAGTGATGTTAAATTGCTATTTCACGATATTGTAATGAATTTCGTGATAAATAATGCTATATCTTGTCATTTTAATACAACAACGTGATGTTTAGCCATTATATACTGTCTTTATAAAGCTGTACCGAGCCATCATAACGTGATTTTGATATATAATAAACACCAATGTTTGGGCATTATATTACATATCATGATATTAAAGTGTCATATCCTGATATTAAAATGTCATAGTGATGTTAAAATGATATATCACGACATTGTAATGCATTTCGTGATAATATAATGCCATATCTTGTCATTTTATTACAGCAACATTATGTTTAGCCACCATAGACTGCCTTTATAAAGCTGTTTTGAACCACCATAACGTGATTTTTCTATGTAAAACACCATGTTTTATATAACATATCATGATATTAAAGTGTCATATCCTAATATTATAATCAAATATGCTGACATAAAACTAGTATATCCTGACGTTAAACTGTCAAATCCTTTAATATGATGTCAAATTTTGACATTTCAATGTAATATCACATTACAATATCATACAATGCCATATATTTATTACATAATATACTAATATTCAAATAAAATATCTGAATATTCAAATGTAAAAGGGTATTTAAATACAATAATGCCATTTCCAGGAAATTGACAATATTACGTAGGCCTATAGATGGCCAAACTCTGCCAGCAAAATGATGTGATTTAAAACATTTTCTTATTTAGTAGTACTAGTACATGTCAATAACCAGCAGTCTCGTAGGACACGTGTTCAAGCTGGTGTAATATTGTACTTAGTTCTGTTATTATGTACATTCACACAAAATTAGCTAATATTCATATCCTCGAATAATCACAGCTAAAACCAAAATCGAAAAACATTCTGTATACTATATAAAATACCTACATTGGAATAAGTCGCTGGGTTTGAAACGGGAATTTCTTACGCTATCTCAAGCTTCAAATGAATGCAAAATACACTTATCTTTAAAAATTAGCCCTGTTAGACTTTTTAATCAATGATTTCTGATGTATGATATTATGTAAATTTAAAAAATAAATATCTATATTTCCATATGACGAAGCAGTTGGATATCGCCTAATCGCGGCACCCGCGCTAAAAAGAGCTAACCAATATGGCAGCCAAGCTGGATTTTGTGCTGATAAGCACATTATATTAAAAAAATTGGTGGTGGAAATATAAAAATAAAAAAAGTTTCAACAATATGATGATTATGGCATGTAGGTAATTTTCTGAGGGGTGAAACGCTTGATATCATGGTCGCCATCTTAGATTTGTGGTGATAAGAATAGGAATGATATCATTTCTGATCCATGTTGATGAGCTCTTTGTGCCTCAAAACATGCGTAGAAGCACCAAAAGGTATCTTTCCCGGAAAAACAGCTTTCTGCAATTTTATTCCAGGTTCCTGTGTTATCTTCACTAAGGCTCTTGCACTACTACATGTACCAACAACATTTTGACGACCTCGGATTTTTTTCTCATAGGTTGCATCAACCTCCACGTCGACAAAATGCAGGCACACATAGCTATCTTAATACTAATACTTAGCTTATATGACTTAAAACAACATGTCTTGTATACTTTTCAATTAATATCACTGTCTAGATCTGTTTTGACTCGTTCAGGGTAGGACTGAAACAATATTAAATCCGTTGTATTTCATGGGAAGGCATAGACGACCATTCACCTCTGGTATCAGAAAATTGCATCACCAAAGAAACGACCTAAATGTTCTTACAGTAAAATTGATTTTAATTTAGACAAATTAACATCATTAATTTAGCGCCTTCTATTTATGATTAAAAAACAGATCCACAAACTCTAAAGCAAAACCTACCAAGCCTATGCACACATTTGTATCATACATTGATGACCCTAATACTTGGAAGGCTCGCTCCTCTTTTAACAAACGTTCTTCCAATACCCCAAACTCCTTTGATGAATGCGAGCCAATAAAAAACAGCATAGTCCTGCTTAATTGTAAAGTAAGCAGTTAATACTGCAGTTATTGCAGAACAACATGTCAACTTGAAAACATTTGGAGAAAATGGCGAACACACCTTAGCACATCTTCACTTGCTCGTTCGTTTGTTCGTTCGTTCGCTCGTTCGTTCGTTCGTTCGTTCATTCGTTCGTTCGTTCGTTCGTTCGTTTGTTCGTTCGTTCGTTCGTTCGTTCGTTCGTTCGTTCATTCGTTCATTCGTCCATTCGTTCGTTCGTTCGTTCGCTCGTTCGTTCGTTCGTTCGTTCGCTCGTTCGTTCGTTCGTTCGTTCGTTCGTTCGCTCGTTCGCTTGCTCCTTCGTTCCTTCGTTCCTCCGTTCCTTCGTTCATTCGTTTATTCATTCATTCATTCATTCATTCATTCATTCATTCATTCATTCATTCATTCATTCATTCATTCATTCATTCATTCATTTAATTATTTATTTATTTATTTATTTATTTATTTATTTATTTATTTATTTATTTATTTATGTATTTATGTATTTATTTATTTATTTATTTATTCATTTATTTATTTATTTATTTATTTATCTCAACATCATCACAGGTATGCGATTCATTTGATCTGAACCATTCCCATTTGTTATATAGTCGAGGAGCTTATTAAGTCCCGTGGGATTTTTTGTAGGATGTTAAGCCATCCACTCAGATGTCTCAATGGCATCCCAGGTAGCAATAAAAACCGGGAGTCTGAAATATGTGGGGGGGGGGGGGGGTATATAAGAACACTAGAACATTTTATTTGGCTGATTTTGGGTATGAACATCTTTTTACACATATTTGCATATGATACAAAACACAAAATACAATTATTGCAGTGATTATTACCTTGTGAATTTATGAACACTGGTGAAAAATGAGATATTGTGTGGGACAAAATGGTGGAGCATATATAGTCTGGGAGCCAAGTTTGACAAGACCACTAGTCTTTTTTTGGTTTTCTTGACACAAAAAGGGGTATAGATAGTTAATTTATATGTTAGAAAAATATCTTCAGAACATTGTTAAGGTGGGGTTAGAAGTTGCCATATGCAGCAAAGTACCAAAAACTAGAACAAGCCTTCAACGTTTACGCCTATCCCTTCCACCAACATCACCGGTGCTGGCCATGAATCGTACTGCCGTGTCTCTACGATGTACCTCGTACCCACAATGTAGGGCTACCCACCCAATTCCGGTTCAATGTTGGGCCAGCGTCGCAGCCTATTGTTGATTTAAAGTCGTTCAGTCATCCAACCCTACTCCAACACTGGCGCAGCGCCTCATAGTTCTACACCAGCGTCTACAGCAACCACTGGACATTCTGGATACATATCTTGAGGCACAGCACTGCAGCAATTGTATGCTGATGTCTGAGAGAATTAGTACAGAAACACTCTATGCCAATAAATGCTGCTTTAGAAAATGTATCATGAGCAGCGTCTTGACACTTTAATTGTTTAACATTGGGAACAGTCAGTGATTGTTGTCCCCATGTATTTGCTGCTGGTGGGGAAGGACTTCTCAAATTTAACAGACTTTCTAAGCTGATAGCTCACTGCATGGATATCTCCAGTATGTGTTCACAGTATCATATATTTTTGTAAATTGTAACAAGTACATATACGTATAACTAGAAATATATATATATATACCTCATACGATCTAATTTGCTAGTATGAAAAATTGTATTATGTACTATTTTAGTATGAATATATATTTTTTTAGGTAACAAAACATTATCCGAATGATTACACAACACTTCAAATTATCATTTGTTTGGCTTGTGAGTTGTAGATCATTTTATAAAATAATTATTTATTTATTATTTAGTATTACAATACACATATAACAATGCAGTAATATAACAATGCCAAAGACCGCATAAACTCTTTCTGATGTGTTTGTTATGAACAGGTCTTAAAATAACTTTACATCCAGTCTTCCCTTTGCAGGGATATTACCCAACTATGTGCCTTGTGTCTATTGCAGCAAGTCATCATATTTTATTGACCTCAACGAGCCTCATAATGATCATTCAAACCATAGAACCTAGATTCCTTGTTCGAACCTATCTGTGGGACAGATATGCATCTGTTACAATTGACAACCCTTCTAATAACATAACTGAAATATTGCTATCAATCCAAGTATATTAGCCTATGGTCCCACACAACCCACAAGACATTACTGACAAAGACAAATTTGTATGCCACCTGTTGGTGAATTATGTCTATAAAACTTCGGACCAGTGCTCGAGCTGTGTTAATTGTTTTGAAAAATCGAATTTCGGCGCTCAAAGGGTGTGTTTGAAAACAAAATCAAAACTTAACTTATTTTTTGTCCTGAATGTTTTTAAATGACAAAATGTGGAAAGAGTGGTATCAGAGGTCTTTATAACTATGGAAATTAGGATTAGGCCTAAATGTATATTATTACATAGGGTCGAAACAATGTTACTTGTGAGAGTAACCCAGCCGTTCTTTTGACCTCACAAGTCCTTCATACAACAGGGTAGGGGTTTTCCAACTTGATATAATGCAACTAGATGACCGATCTACCAAATTAGGGCAACATACATTAGCATGATCATAATCAGACACATGTAGAGCAAAAGGAAAAGTTACGTTCCACGAACTGTGTTATTTGTTCGGAAATATTGACTTTCAGCGCTCTAAGGGTGGGTTCATGTTTTCTGAAAAAAACATAGCTTCACCTATGTTTCGTACTGAATATATTATATTCAAAGACAAAATGTGGAATTACTGTTGCAAAAATGTGTCAAAACATCATCTGGATATTTTTATTCTATCTCAAAGTCAACCAAGTAAACTATGTAGGATGACCTTGAGACATTTTGATGGGTGGCTTAGCATCACACAAAAAATCGCACCGGACCTTATTTCTGTGGATATGGTCGCTGACTAATATAGCTGTGTATCGATCAGCTCCTAGTCACACTTTGAGCACTAAGTTGTATAATTTACCCACAACTACAACAGTTGACGTGAAGTCAAGCCAAATCAATAAGAAAACGCAAAAAAACTAGACATGAATTGTGGCTTTTTGAGTAACAATAATTTTTGGGCTAGGTTTTATGAGTTTTTGTGGCAAACATTCGAATTTTGTTGGGTTATTTTTATTATGACAGATTGATTGGAATTTCGCGTATGAGTTTTTTGGCAGCCATTCTGAACTGGAATTTTTAGACTTTGGACTTCAGACTTCAAATTTCAGAAGTCCACAATGAGCTTTTGCACTTTTTAATACAAATATATTTGTTTGTCAAATGGAATGGCATTCAGAGTGCCCAGAACACACATTGACTTGTCTCTCTGTTGACTTAATGTTGTATCACTATCCGCGACGCTAGCCCAACATTAAAATAACATTGATTCAACGTTTTGTGTTTGAATAGAATTGCAACTGTTATTTTAATTGTAGCATTTAAAAGGTTTTAATTACCCATTCTAAATACACAATATTGGTTCAATACTGGGCCACTGTCTGCGACGCTGGCCTAGAATTTAAACATTGGATAAATGTATTTTTATTATCAAATCTAGAGACTAAAGGGTAGAGTAGGTCTGGAAATAGGGGCACCCTGTTCACCCCCCTGGCAATGGCGAATCACCCGCCATGTAAACCATTGCACTAACATTGGACCCTATTATAGGCTTACTGCCGTGTAAGTCGAAAGGCAGTATCTGATCACTTTGCAAGTAAGCAGATACTGCCTTTTACTTTTGAAGAGCAGCATAGTGCAGTATCTGCTCACTTTACAAGTAAGCAGAAACTGACTTTTGCCATTCAAGTATAGTGATCCAGAAAATCCTGGATAAATTCTTAGAAAAGTCATAGCACACCTCCTGACTACTCTGGGAATATCGTGTCCAAATGTCATGTCGATTGGATAAAAACTGAGGGAGAAATAGCTTCTCACAAAACATGCACAGAATGATCAGTTTAAAGAACCGGACAAAAATCAGTATTTTCGGGCATAGCCCAAATATAATTATGTCACAATTTACATATATCCGACTGCGAATAGGCATTGTCGCCTAAAAAAGTATAAAATATGTTTCTGATGCAGTGGTTCGAAAGCTGTGGATTCGACACAACGTAATAGTTTCGACGTAAAAATTAATAATCGGTAGGAGGATGTTTATTATGAATATTATTTTTAAAATTCACTAGAACTGACCAGATGAAATTATTAGAATGATACAGCATCAGTCAATAACTAGAACAACTGTGACAAGTAACAGTAATGAAGTTTGGACGTCATTTGTAAACTTTTTTTAAAGAAATTTGTGAAAATTGCGACAGCTCGGTTATTTGTGACATTTGAAAATTTGGAACATATGGATTATTTGAAACATATGGAACATAAAGAACATCAGGTAAATTTGGAACATATGGAACATTTGTATGGAGCATTTGGAACATATGGACCATCTGGAACATATGGAACATATGGAACATTTGCAACATATGGAACATTTCGAACATTTGGAATATTTATAGCATCAGGAGCATTTAGAAGATCAGGGAAATTTGAACATATGGAACATTTGAAACATTTGAAACATTTGAAACATTTGGCAAATTTGACACATCTTGCACATTTGGCACATTCGGCACAATCGGCACATTTGGCACATTTGCAACATTTGGAACATTTGGCACATCTGGCACATTTATCACAATTGGCACATCTGACACATTTGGCACAATTGACACTATTGACACTATTGGCACAATTGGCACATTTGGCACATTGGGCACATTAGACACAATTGGCACAATTGGCACATTTGGCACATTTGGCACAATTGGCACATTTGGCACATTTGGCACAATTGGCACATTTGGCACATTTGGCACATATGGCACATTTGGCACAATTGGCACATTTGGCACACCTGGCACATTTGGCTCATTTGGCACATTTGGCACATTTGGCACATTTGGCAAATTTGACACATCTGATATTTTGGTACCATTTTGTCTTTTATCTCGTATATATCCATTTTTAAGAAATTTGAGTGTCTGCCATCTTTAAAATGACCACTATTATATGCAGTTGACGTGTACCAAGTTTGGTGCTTGGATCACCAAATGCACAATTGGTTTGGTTATCTGCTCAACTAATACAAATGCTTTTTGTTTGCTGGGAAAATCAGCTGGTCTGGTATTGCTTAACTGCTGGCGGCGATTACAAGCCGACACCGAGCCAATGTCTCTTAAATGTTGAGCCAGCGTCGCCGGTACTGGCCAGTAGTCATACAGTCCTAGTAGTGGGGGCTCTTAAGTCAATATATGATATAAAAATGGTGAATTTTGGCACATAGATAGCTAAGATCTTTCTGTATAGGAATTTTGATGGATCTTGGTTTTTAAAATGGTCGCCACTTGGAACCTTTATTCAGACATATTTTGAAAAGTAAGACACATAGAGAGCTCATAACAAGCTGATTTTTTTATGAAAAAACCCTAGAGGTATCTAGATTAACATAGTAAACGTTCTAGAAAATCATTCTCAAGCACTCTGACATATTCAAGATGGCGTCCAAGATGGCCGCCATCGTATAGTAATTGTATAATTGTAATAGTAATAGTATATAAAATGATCGATTTTAGCTCGATTTTCTTTTGTAAGACACACAATAGTTTCGTGGTCAGCAAAGCCATATAGACTACCCCCAGCAATTTTAGAAACATATTAAACCCTTTTATCCCAAGTGGAATTTTAGTGAACGCCTCTGTAATCTCTATTGAGACAACATTAATATTTATAATCATTTAATTAAGTATTAATGGTGATGTATATTGGTGTCAGTAATACTATATTAAAGGCAGATTTAAGAATTTGTGCGAATTCGTCAATTTTAGCTCAATTTTTTTTTGAAATGCATCATTTCAACTATGTTTTCGAGCCCATGTGAACTACTCCCAGATAATGTTGAGCAATATTTAACACTTTGACATGAGAGTTTTCATTTGGCGACAAAAAAACGCCAAAATGTAATTGGTGAACCACTTGGCCCATAAACTTTTACAGCTGTTTTCCAGGTGTGAATCTGATTTGTGTCGGACAGATCATTTGATGATAATAGTATTATATTGCATGTAAGTGTGAATGTTGTTGGAACTAATGGTTTTAAAAAGCAGCTGATTTTGTCAATCAGGCTTATAACTGACTCTGTTGTGTATCTGGACTGGTGTCTGAAGACTCGTATGGCATGATGCTACCGCCACTATTTTTTTTCCTGTAATGTTGGAGGAGTTAAAATTGTTGATACTACATCGATGGTATTTATCATAACCCTATACAGATTTTAAAACATTGCATATTTATCGACAACGGCGTGTTGTTGTGCAGCTAACAAATAGAGAAAGAATGTGCTTATTAGCAACTTTCATTTGAACAATATTGAACCATCAATGGGTCAGTGACTCGTGCTTGTTGGGTTATTATAGGGGCTGACCTGGTCTTGGGACACCAACCTGTGCTTTGTGTGGGCTTGGCATCGCAGCCAACACGAGGCATTGATCCAATGTCGGACTAATTCGGGCCCATCGTCCACGGCTCTGGCCCAACGTTAGTCCAATGCGGCTCAACGTCTCGTGTTTGTTATTAAGGGGTTTAATGTTGGTCTAATGTAACATTATATTGGCCCATAATTAACCACTATTACGTAAGTCCGATTTACCACACCATATAACTTGATTGTGTGTAGCGTTGTGATCTAATCCACCTACATTTACATCGATTTTGTGCATTTATAAAGCTTTAAAAAATATATGAACAATTTTTTTGAACATTTTAGGTTATTTCTGTTGAAATAAACAAAACAGTTATGCAGCTTTAATGTTATTTTCTAAAAGAACTCTTTGTCCTTTTCAAAAAGATATATTTTAGATCATATATGTCACAAGGTTAGATAATGTAATTTTGGTAGGTTTCTGATGATTATTGTTTTATCCACTTGTAGGCCTATTGCTCAAAGTAAAAAAAAAACGATTTAACTTTTGAAAAGTGTCATTTTTAATGAGGAATTACAAGGAATAACAAATGGGGAGGCGCTAAAAGGCGGTGAAGAGGCATTAATTGGCAATGTAGAGGTGCTAAATGACGACGAATAGGTGGTCAAGCTCGACTGGGTGTGCTAAAAGGTAGTGATGAGGCACTGAAGGGCAACGAGGAAGCGGTAAAGAGTGACGCAGATGCGTTAAAGAAAAATCGGGTGCGTTAAAGGGCGACATAAAAAACATTAAAGGGGTTGGGAAGCATTGATTTTCTAGTCAAAATCAAATTAAAACAAGATAAAACAAGATGACCTTTTATCATCAGAAATCATACTTCCTATATTTTTTATCTTGGAATTTACTATTTGATATATAAGAGGTTCTTGAAATCACCAAATGAATCACCACAAAAGCATTCTGTATCAAAATCACATAAAAATACGTATTACACTTGCTGCTACTTGTTTTTATTGAAAATAATATTTTTGAAAATTTGAGCTTGGAATTGACCTTTTGACCTTGAAGGTCACCTTGAATCACGAACATAATACCATAAATAGATTTTTCAGTCGAAATCCCATGAAAATTAGATATTACAGTCATGTTCCTAGATTTATTTGGTATAAATCATATTTTCGATTACTTGACCTTGATATTCACCTTTTGGCATTCAATATAACCTTAAATCACGAAAGTAATACAAGAAATGGATATTTCAGTCAAAATTACACAAACAAAGGTATTACACTTGCTCCTACGTTTATGATTTTGCTAATTGAGACATTGCAAGTACATATGTCACCAAAATATAAGTTAATATGTATATGTAAGAAATCACTAAAAATATTATTTTAGTCTTGAAATATTGTTGCAATCGAATTCCTCGTCCCCCAACACATATATTTAGACTCATTAATGACATTTCTATGATGATTTAAACCCAAGATATGACAAAATGCGAAATCGTTGGCCATCTTGGCGCCATCTGGAATTTATCAAAAGGCCCATGGTGGATTCTTGGGGACTTTTAGTATGTTGTAGGGGATCGTTTTCTGAACGTTTCCTGAAATTTTCAGCTTGTTATGAATTTGTTCAGGTACGAAACCTAATACTCTAGGCCTATAATCTACGCAGTTTTGGAAAACAAGCATTTGAGAACACCACCGGCCTTCAACTGCAAACAAGTGTTTGCTTTCCATGTCAGCTCCCTGTTTTCCTATCTAAGACACTTGATTGGCCTTCCCAGTCACTTCTCCACAAAAGATGCATTGCTGCCCATGCTGCTGTGTTCACCAAAAGTCCGTGAGCTTGTTATTTGATCAGAAATATCCTCTATGGTATATTTTCAGCCTCTATATCATTCGAAATGTTCATAAAAGTAGCTGTGCTAACAAGTCCTGCAGCTTCACGATCAACAGAATGGCCAGACTCTGTATGCTGCTGACACAAATATTCAATGTAAAAAAGTAGAATTAATGGCTGGTCACATATACCTTTGGAGAAAGATGGCTTTGGGAAGAAAACACAGCAATGTTAATTTTCTTCACTTTTACTCTTTGAATTTCTTGTGAAACTTATTTGATTTACTGTATATGTGTCAAACGAATTCACATTATTTAAGAATTACCATCAGAAATCTCCTTTACCTTGTGTACAAATTAAGCATAATATGCATGTAGAACACATCATCGATACCATCAGTCGCACGAAAGTCATACATTTGCAAAACATGGCTAAAAAGTAAATCACATTTTTACATCCTGATTAACTCCAGGATTAAACCGTCAGCCATCTTCAGAAAGGGCATGCGTAGGTCACGTGTACAGGCCTTTAGTATACACAGTAAGCCTACAGGTTGATTGCATTCAGCTGAGTAGTTATAACCTCATTACAAGACTATGGATACGCTGTGGGCAAGCAGTAGCATATCACCTACATGTAATCACATGTCACTTACATGCAATATATCTTCAAATGATCTTTCCAACCTTCCCTAAGCCAGCGATCTGATCAGAATGAGATCAACAGAAGAAGGTTTTGGTTAGTAGGCCTATGTCATACTCACTCTCATCAGTACTCAAAACCTTGTTAACTATATGACCAAAACATTTTCAATATTAACTAGTTATTTTTCATTACAGGGATAACGTATCCACCACCAAGGATACTGTGACATGTAAAAAAGCATAAATCTGTTTCACACCCGAAAAACAGCTGGAAAGATTTATGGGCTAAGTCGTTCACCAACTACATTTTGGATGTGTTATGTCGCCAATTAAAAACTCTCATGCTAAGGTGCTAAATATTGTTTACGACGTGTCTTGGGAGTAATTTATATGGACTCACAGACCATAAAACTAGTTGAAATGATGTATTACAAAAAAATGAAGAATTTACACAATTTCATAAATCTGCTCATACACTGGCAGCCATCTTGGACGCCATCTTGAACAACTAAAAATACAAATTAATTGACCAATATGCGTGCTTTTAATATATATATATTACTGAAACCAATATACATCACCATTAATACTTAATTAATTGATTATAAATAATAATGTTGTCCTAATGGAGATTACAGGGGCGTTCGCTAAAAGGCCTCTTGGGATGAAAGGGTTAAATATGTTTTCATAATTGCCGGGGGGGAGTCTATATAGATTTAGTGACCACAAAACTATTTGAAATGGTGTATTACAAAAGAAAATCTAGTTAAAATCGATCATTTTACGCTATTTTTCAAATATGCCTATACGATGGCGACCATCTTGGACGCCATCTTGAATATATCAGAGTGCTTGAGGAGGATTTTCTGGAACGTTTACTATATTAATCTAGATACCTATAGGGTTCTTTCATGAAAAAATCAGCTTGTTACAAGCTCTCTAAGTGTCTTCCTTTATGAAATATTGCTGAATACAGGTCCCAAGTGGCGGCCATTTTAAAAAACAAGATGGCTGCCAAAATGTGGACGTACCAACTTGCTTCCATCAAAATTCCTGTAGAGCGATATCTTAACTAAGTGAGTGCCAAAATTCACAATTTTATCCAGAAGTGCACACCCAATTACCTAAGAGCCCCCACTATAGTCAGTACTTTATGCTGCTAGTACCTGCATGCTAGCAGTACGGGCACGATGCTTTGAACCAAAGCTGGGTCAATGTTGGCCTGCCGTCTGTGACGCTGGCCCACATTCAGCGTGGCGCCAAACTCAACACGGTAACCCAATACTGGGCTAATGTTGGATCAGCGTCGTAGACGGTGGGCCAACACTATACCAGCATTGAGTCAACGTCTCGTGTTTGACCGCCTGCAAGATAGAAAGTTCTGGAGAGAAAGAATGTGAGACAGACTCACAGCACAGACTCGGACAGACTTAGCGGACAGGGGTAAAGCAATATGTCCCCACCTCTGTCCACAGAGGGGAGACATAATAATAGTGACAGCAAACTGTTGGAACTCCGCCAAATGACCTTCCTTTACAGCCGGTAATTGCAAAAAAACTGATGAGAATGTCATATATCGGGTGCAAAAATCCACATTACTGTGTTAATATTATTCGAGCTGTTTTCGTAATTCTAGTGATCAACCGAATATCTAATTCTTACAAAAGTAAGAAAAGAAAAGTTGGCGCGGATTATAATCGTAGCTTATAGTCTCTAGTGATTCGATGAACATCTGGGTGATCAATTATCCTCCTCTGATTTCCTGTATAACCTAGATACATTGTGAGACTCTCTGAATTTAGGAATGGGATAGAGAAATGCTTTGTTACTGAAGTATAAAGTGTTATTGAAAATGTCAAAATATTACATGTCCATTAATTGTTATAATCCAAGTAGATTTAGTACAGTTACGCATTTTGAAAGTAAATGTGCTTTTGTTATCATATTGACAAAGAGAAAGAGTTATCATTTCTCGGATCAGTTTTCTTTGTTTTCTATCTTTGTTATTTCTATCTCAGCCGCGAGCGGGTATCATACCAGCCATAATCATGATAATATAACCAATGAGCCGAGTAATTGATCTATAAATCTTGATATTGGGCTATGCTGATAATCTTGTCACACCCATTATATAGTTCAACTAGACATGAATTGTGACTTTTCAAGTACCAATAATATTTGGGCTTGGTTTTATGAGTTTTTGTGGCTGCCATGTTGAATTTTGTTGGTTTATTTTTATTATGACAGATAGATTGGAATCTCGCGTATTAGTTTTTTGGCAGCCATTCTGAACTGGAATTTTAGACTTCAGACTTCAAATTTAAGAAGTCCCCACTGAGCTTTTTCACTTTTAAATAGATATATATTTGTTTTTCAAATGGAATCGCATTCAGTGTGCCCAGTACACACGTTGACTTGTCTCTCTGTTGACCTGATGTCGGTCACTATCCGCGACGCCAGCCCAACATTAAAACAACATTGATTCAACGTTTTGTGTGTGAATAAAATTGCAACTGTTATTCTAATTGTAGCATCTTAAAGGTTTCAACTGTCCATACTAAATACGCAATATTGGTTTGATACTGTGCCACTGTCTGCGACGCTGGCCCGGAATTGAAACATTGGACAAATGTGTTCTTATTATGAGATCTGGAGACTAAAGGGTGGAGTCAGTCTTCACATAGGGGAACTCTGTTCACCCTCCTGGCAATGAATGGAGAATCCCCAGCCACGTACACTATTGTACACACATCGGTACCTAGCATATAGGCCTACTGCCGTGCAGAGCCAAAAGGTAGTATCTGCTCACTTTACAAGTAAGCAAAAACTGTCTTTTGCCTTGCAAGGGTATAAGGTAAATCCGATAAATCCGATACATCCGAAAGAACTTGATTGATGACTTTAAAAAGGCATATCAGTATACCTGACTACTCTGGGAATATCGTGTCCAAATTTCATGTTGATTGGATGAATGGCGTCGCAAAAAACCTGCACAGTATAATAAGATTAAAGATCCGAAGATAAACCAATATATTTGGGCAGAACCCAAATATAACTAGAGGTGAATTGTGACTTTTCAAGTAACAATAATGTTTGGACTACGTTTTGTGCGTTTTTTGGCGACCATTTTAAATATTGTTGGGTTATTTTTATTATGAGAGATTGATTGACATTTTAGATTTCTGGTTTCTGACTTCTTTGTTGGTTTAATGCTGTATCACTGTCTGCGACGCTGGCCAAACATTAAAACAACATTGCGTCGACGTTTCGTGTTTGATGCAATTACAACTGTTATTTCAATGGTAATTTTTAACATTTGAAAGGTTATACTGTTCGTATCAAGCACCCAATGTTGTTTCAATGCTGAGCAACTTTCTGCGATGCTGGGCCCACATTGAAACATTATTGGATATAGGCCTCTGTATTTTAATTGATTAAATGTAGAGGGTGACCAAAGGGTGCAAGCTGGTCATGTCGCCTCTGACAATAGGCCCTTATATTGACTGGCCAAGATTTATTCACGGGCTTCTTCCGACATGTACATCAATGTACCACCATTGATCTACATAGTGAACCAGAATATCCTGGATAAATCCGGAAGAACATGATGTATGCCTTAGAAAAGTTTTTGCACACCCCCCCCCCCCCCCCAAGACTTATATTAAGGATCATTGTGTCAAGGTTTGAAGTCGATGGGATAAAAACTCAAGGAGAAATGGCGCATTATAAACCCCCGACGTGTACATCATTGGGCAAACATTGATTAGCACTTAGTGATCCAGAAAATCTTGAATAAATCCGGAAGATCAACTGGCAATTCTCAGAAAAATCATAGCACACCTCCACAAAACCTAAGGATCATTGTGCCAAGGTTTGAAGTCGATTGGATAAAAACTCAGGGAGAAATAGCCCTGGACATAGAATAATAAAAGTGTTGAGATCCAAACAAAACTTAATATATTTGGACCAAAAGGTCCAAACATAATTATCTCTGATTCTGACAGCACTGCTGCACCAATACCTGGCAATTCCTTGCCCCAGGTTTAAATAGCTCAGTAAGTCTCTGTCGGATTGCAGTTTTGAATGCAATGAAGTTATATCTGGATATTTCAAAATAAACTATACAGAGTTTGATTAAACTATTTGCTAAAGTTATTTTAGCCTTTTAAACGCGGGGATCGACTTTAGACGTCAGAATCGGACCCCATAGACTGAAAGACTAATATATTTATAATGACCATAGACATAACAGTTCAAATGAAGCAGAAAGAGCTAACTAAGACATTTATGATGATTTCAAATTGAAGAGAACCCTTTGATCT
Organism: Flabesymbios commensalis; assembly: GCA_964017125.1. Taxonomy (NCBI): domain Eukaryota; kingdom Metazoa; phylum Annelida; class Polychaeta; order Terebellida; family Flabelligeridae; genus Flabesymbios; species Flabesymbios commensalis. Next base: position 43,121,665 of record OZ024916.1, on the reverse strand, counting down.
ATTGGTTTGCATAGGAATATTTTAGCGTGTTAAAGGTTGAAGTTATATCTCCACTTACTATGTGCTGGGACTTGGAAGTGCATCAACCACTGTTTGGCTTGGATTTTATCAGAAAATATTTGCAATATATCAGTCGCCATCTTTGATTTGGGTCATATGGCTTATCTAGATATACCAGACAATTCCATCAGAAACTTCTATGTTAAAATAAAGGTAGTTGTCAACAATAAGTAATTGGCTCAAACTGAATATGTTGTCCATTATCGAAATCAAAATATAAAATTTTCCATTATGCCACAGAAACATGTTAATATACCGGCCTTAAACATTGATAACACTGACATAGAACGGGTCGCAGAATTTAATTTCTTGGGTATCACCATCCACAAACGCCTAAAATGGGACTCTCATATCAATAAAATTGATCTGAAAATTTCAGCAGCAGCAGGAGTTATTTACAAATTAAAGAATATATTCCCCAATAAATTTATTTTAACATTTTACAACATATTAATTTTACCACACATACATCACGGTATTTTAGTAAGGGGTTATAACCTAAATCAAATTCTACTTAGTAGTAATATCGCACACCGAACCAATTTTCAAACGCTTAAATGCATTACAAGTTGAAGATTTACTGAATCAATTAAAGTTCTACATTCAGCTCCCAAATAATATTTTACCTGTTTATTTTAACAAAATACTTCATCTGGTCATAAAACACGTTAAACAAGTGCTCAATATATTTATTTGGCCCGTGCTCTCAAAGAGCCTAATCTGACTATTGATAGTACGGCTATTGATCAGCTTCCACTCCCCGTTTTTGCTGGAAAACTCTCGTGATGTTTTCATCTTCAGTTTATTGAGCACGTGTAATGGTCCGGACCACTGTGCCAAATATATAAGCTTATTAGACTGTGCTGTGTCAGCTTTGTTTGCAAAGCTGTGGGTATCCGCGACAACGGCATAAGGAAACAGAAATATCGTGCAAACCGAAAAGGCAATAATTGCTTACTTTTAAGTAAGCAGTTACTGTATTTTAGCTCTGCATAACTGAGCACTGTTGAAAGGGTTATGGATCCCATGGTGGCGTCATCTTGTAGCAAAGTGGTGGTCGATGTGAAATATATAATTAATGTGATATGACTATATCTGTGCTGTGAATTGTGTAACATATCTTCCGCATCGGTGATGAAATCTTTTTAAATAGATTGACCGTGTAGAACCGATTTGTCAACTAAATGATAATACACCGTTGACGTCATTCTATTATATGGCAAAAACAGTAGATTCGGATTTACGAATCGATTTTTTATACTGGCCATGTCGGGCACAATACGTATAGGATAAAGCCCGAGGAGCTCTACATTCTTAACTTTCAAAGCTCATCACTCATCTCATCACTCATCTCACCATCCTCAGGAGGTTCTCCTGGCCCAATTTAGCCTTATGTGCACAAATGTGGCCTAAAGCCCGATTCATTTAATTTTATTTTTTGTAGAGGTGGAACTCGCCCACGATACCATCTCCTCTATACTGAACTCCCACCGTCCCACGCTGCAGCTCTCATGAACATTATTGAATGTTAATGTAGGCCTATATACAATATGATTATACAACCCAATTTCGATGGGTTAAAACAATAACCAGCTAAGTCCCCTATAATATGTATAAAGTTTGAATTTATTCCAAATTCAGATTAAAACAACAGATCAAGTCGACTTAGCACATTGTTATTCTCGTGAAAAGGAGCACATATCAGCATAATATTTGTCCAACACAGGACCAACCCGACTTGACACATTGTTATTCTGGTGCTATATGCTTAAATGGGCTCTGTTTCTGGGACAAAAACGGTCCAAGTGCACTTAGCGCATTCTTATTCTGAGACTTGTGGAGACAACACAGGGGAAATGCCTGGACTTAGTTCATTGTTGATTTAAGGAACAATCTCTCCATATTCTGTGTTCCCGGACCAACAATGAGCTAAGTCAACTTGGAGTCTTGTTGATCCCAATTTTGCTACTGTAAATCGTTTTGGAAAGTAAAAAAATACTGTGATAACTTTACTTGATCTACTGTCAAATTCCAATCGCTGTGGTTTTCATCAGTATAAGACCATGTCTACATGCTGATAAGTGGATTCAGCAGACTATAGTTCTAAGCAAAAAGATAAATACAATTTCGCTGTCAAGTCGACTTGACCCACTATTGTTTTAGACCATCGATTTATCAGCATTTGCCGCCGAATTCAAAATTATTGATATATTCCGGACACACTACACAATATTTTGTGTTCATTCAGGATCACTCTTGTGTCCATCCCGAGTCACCAATAAAAAATATTTTGCCCTTTAACATTTGGAAGAATCGATGTTTTTTTGGAACCAAATTAGCCCTTTTAGAGCCGAATTCCTCGCAGCACTCCTACCCCCAACCGCCAAATTTCTGGGAGAGGCAGATAAAAAATGCAGGATATTTTGTACTCAGCCCGATGTATCTAAACACACCAGACTGGGAGCAAATAATGACATGTGATGTTGTGGTTTAACGGGGTACAACTCGAAGATCACACCAAGGTCAGATTAAGGTCATTTCGAGGTCATTTTAAGTTCAAATTAGCATAAAAACGTAATTTTTTTTACATTTATCGAATTTAAACTCATGTGTGGTACAGGAAAGTATTAGAAATGACTTCTGTTAACACATTCGTTCTCGGGTACTAATTTAACACGCACCTCAAAGGATTTTAGGGGAATTTTCAGCTTGGTGGGGGTGAATAACCCTTGGCATTCCTCTTATCACACACCTTTCCCAACGTTGGAAAGAATGGAAAAATACTAAAATGTAGCATAGTGGAACTTCAGCTTGGGCTCCCATAAAAAAAGATGGATAAAGAATCGGGTAGGAAAGTTGACATGAATATCACTTAGAAAATAACCTTGAAACCTGACTAACATGGTTACATGCTGGCAAACATTTAAATGTTTTTCCAGGAACCTTTTTGGGTAAAATTAGGCAAAATGACCCTTGATATTTAGGTTTTTCTCATAATTATGACCTGGTTTGTCAACGTGAATTAATACAATTTAGCCGATTGTACATTAAAAACAACAACATCATAAATTGATGTAATATTCACAAAAATAACTCAAGGTATCAAAAGGTACAGATCAGTGAGCCTAATCATATTATTACAGTAAAGGAAAAACGATAACGACAAAAATAAATAAGTATGTTTAATTTTAGAATATCAAACTCACATGCTACGAAAAAACGTAGATATTATGCAAAACGTGAGATATCAACATCACAACTCTATATGTGAGTCTATGATTAGCAGGCCTGATGATTAGCCTGGTGTGTGCTGATGACCAATGGGGTCCTGCAGAGGTTTTAGTGGATTCGCCTTGAAAGTGATCACTACACAAGTGATCTTGACCTCTGAAAAGGTGATTGCAAACACTTAAAAAGTGATCTTAGTAATTAGGGCCAATAAATCTTCTCCATTGTAAAAATGTCATACGTGTCTACGTGATAAGTAACGAGAAGGCTTCCGAGTGGACATATGGTGAGCATTTACCAAGTCACGATGCTATTAATTATTTTCTGAGCCATATTTGTATTGGTGGGAGAAACTTCTTGACTGCAGCTTGACTGCACCACAGGTTAATGTGCATATATTATGTCAGAAACGTAATGAATAGCGGTCATTTTGGATTTTAGCTCAGCAATTGTCTGTGCTAATTAAAAAATATGTATTCTCTGATCATAAAAATACAAGTTTGAACACCAAAAAAAGTATTTCTAACATGATTGAAAGTGAAGATAATACAGAAAATACGATTTATCATGTGATCTCGGCGGCCAATTTGAAAAATGCTTATTTAGGCACTTTCCCCGAAGAATTTTTTGGTTACCTTTTTCTCTCAGTAAAATACATGTCCTGATGATTTCAAATTAGATAAAAAAATCTTTTTGTTGAGCATAGAGCATATGAGCGCCAGCTGTGTGTATAAATTCTTGCAGAAATCGGCGCCCCTCCCCCCATCTGTCTATTCTTGGATCCGTCACTGAAATTAATTTTGAAAATTAAAAGTAGTTTAGAGCATAATGCAAATTTCTGGAATACCTCAATTTGATTTTTTTTGAAAAACGTGTGGGTATTTATTATGTCTCCCCTCTGTACACAAAAGGGGAGACATAGGTTTACTTCTCACCGCTCATTTTTATGTCACAGCAGTTTTGTGTATGTGCGTTCTGTTCTCTCAGTCTATCATGCAGGCGGTCAAACACGAGACGTTGACCCAATGTCGGGCTATTATTGGCCCACCGTCTACGACGCTGAGCCAACATTAGCCCAGTATTGGGTTACCGTGTCGTGTTTGACGCCACACTGCAGGTGGGCCAGCGTCACAGGCGGCGGACCAACATTAACCCAGCTTTTGTTCAAAGCATCGTGCTGGTATTACAGCCAGCATGAAGTAGACCTACTAGTCGAGACTCTATTCTGGTAAACTGACGTCCATGCGGACATCAAGAGTAGAATTAGGAGATAGCATCATTCTTATAGGACATTTTGCGTAGATTCCAGAAATCACTGTCTCCAAGCTGAAATATTGTTCGCTCATAGTCAAATTACCCATTTGCAAAATGGCCGCCAACAGGTTATCGTAACAAAATATCTTAATCTTAATTTATCTTAATAAACAGTCTAAAGTTCCATTCAAACTCTGTATTATTACAAATCTATGGATGCACAAATCATTGCTGGCAGTACTTTTGCTCTATTGCTCATGTAAATTGTCAAAATTTAAAATGGCCCACAAAATGGCTGCCAAATGGTCTTTCTATCATAACCTGCGTATTAGTTCAGCGGATTTGATTAATATTTTGGGAGAATCGTTCTCATCGTGTTAATAGCACCAAATTTGATACAGAGCTCGACTAGAGTAACTATACTTATCCATATTGGAAACAGAACCACCTTGTAGCTGTACTGCATGAGCTTCGTTCAGGGCATTTTCAACCCCCCTTATATTTTCAATTAATCCAAGTGATTATTTAAAAAATATATATGCTTCACCAAAAAACTGTTTATTAATGCTTTTAGCAGTTTACTTAGTCAAAACAGGGGAGGATACATAAGGTGGGTGTGTGTGTGGGGGGGGGGGTATCACACCTTTTTTTTTGGGACAAATTAATATAAAAAATACCTTAAAACGATTAAAATAGCTCAAAATGTGATTAAAGCTATAAATTTTGCACAAAGCTGCACAATGGTATACTAAATAAGATAATAACCCAGTAACTGTAGCGAAAAGATTTCGCCCAGGGCATTTTTCACTCACCCATATTTTTTTCAAAAAAGTAGAAAGTATTTTTTAAATATTATGTTTCACCAAATATATCTACAAAACTGTTTCTTATTGCTTTTAGCAGTTTATTTAATCAATGCAGTGGTGGATCCATTGCGCGTTTTTTCGACCAATTATTACAATAAGTACCCTAAATTAGGTAAAATGGTTTAAAATGTGATAAAAGCTGCAAAAATGAAGGAGAACCAATTTGTAGCTGTAGTTTAAGGGTTTTTTCCCCTCAGGCCATTTTTTTTGCTCATACACCCCTTTTTGCCAAATTATTATAAAAAGTGCACTAATCTGGCTTGAATACACAAACAAAAATCTTTGGGGCGGCGAATCACCCACGTCAGCCACAAAATATGTACTCGCTATCACATTTAAACACTAAAAACGATAAAAGTTTGAAAAATAATCTGTTTTTATTTTGTTATTTTTTTAAATACGCTAGATTTTTTTCCCTTATTTAAAAAAAAGATGTAAAGAATTAAAACATTACTTAAAAGCAAACTTTTACCAATATATAAAAAACTAACAATATTTTTATTTATTTATGCAATTAGTGTCTGTACATATGTTTTCATTGTCAATTAATATTATTAGCATGAGTTAAACATCTTAAATATTTTTGTAGAGCCTTTTACCGGTAGGTATGGTAATATAATGTGGCATTAACACACGTGTTCAAGTAGTGAAGTACAGCTAAGCGCTTCAAAGCATCAGCAGTTGTTGCTGTTGTGCAATAGTCATGTCGGATTCTTGTTATACAACTTTGATGCAACTATCTCAGCGCAAAATTGAGTGCGCCCAAATCATTATCTTGCTGTAATATTGACAAAACCAGAATCAAGATGTGGAAGCCTATGTGCCTCAGATAAATTTAGGAGAATTAGTGAAGAACCAGAAAAAACTTAGATACCATTTGACTGTCGTCATTCCATCCTGTTTTATGTTTTTTATGACTTTGGTAAGTTTGATTGTACCTAGCATGTAGATCGGGGAATATTGTTACACACTATTAGTTACAATTTTAGTGATACGTAATGGCAAGCATATGTCCCACCTGCAAAAAATATTAAAACATGACGAAGAGTGACGGCTCAGTAAAAAGTGGAACAGATGATGGGGTGAAGTGGGACAATTTCCTATCTCTCCTTAGATGCATCGATACTAGAAATAAAGGGTATTGTAAAGAGGTGCAAATGATTAAAACAGATTATGAACACATTTACACAATAAATATCCAGTTGATGAAAAAGTACTGTTATCGTACGTGGAGAAGTGGGACAATTACGAAGACAAAAGTTTACCCGATGTCTAACACTACTTATTGCCCCAGTTCTCCCTCTTCCTCCTAAATTTATAATACATTTACTTATTCAATAATCACTACTATATAATTATAGTGGAAAAAAAATGAATTATACATACAGATGAAGAAGGTAGCGAGGGTGATCTGAACACAATAAATATGATATATTAGTCTATACAGTCATATTAAACTTGCTTTATATCACTATACTCTAGTAGTGTCTGTAATTTGACTCTGGAAGAGAATGCTACAACAGTTGCATCCCGCGTCTGATTCAAAGATGAGACCAGACACAAACCTGGTCAAACTTTTCACTCAAATTTTCCTTATCACTTCAAATTTCTTTGGGTAATGATCTAAAATCAGGGATACAAAATCGCACTGGCCCGGTAACACGAGGCTGGTGGAATAATGTAAGTGCTAGTGGATTTTCCTTACAAATACATAGTAAAAGATGGTAAGGAATCAGAACGAGGCCATGTGAAAACACTTGGAACTTTTCGCAAGGGCTTTCAACCCCCAAAATATACATATTATGAAGGTATTTGTCAATATATATAGTTGAATTATGACAGATATAGTGAAGGAGTTAATTGGACATAGGTCATAATTTAAAATTATACTTCCAAAAGATGGATTAAACTGGATTTTATTTTTATACCAGAAGGGAACAGGAGGATCAAGCAACTCGTACACACAGTCGTGATTTTTATATAATTTTTCTGTGATCATTGAATGGCTGAGGCATCTTTCTACAGCACACCAGGCCCATCTGCGATCAGCCACCCAATAAATTAAAACGTTCACTGGAGAAGACATCGCCAAAGGTTAGTACTCCCGACAAACTGATAAAAACTGATCCTGGTCGATTGACTGAGTCTCAGTCACCCATAGCGGAGACCATTCAAACTGACACTGTTGACAACAGTCCTGTTGTCGAGAGTATCATAACAGCTCTATCTAGCCCTGAGTTTATGGCTACTTTCGAGAAGATTATTGATAAGTGTGTGACTAAACACTTTGGACCTCTGGCTAGCACTATACAAGACCAAGCCAAACAAATTGATTTCTTAGAAAAAAAAGTGGACAAATTGTCAAACGAGTTGAATCAATCAGTATTAAAAGTAGACGAACTTGAGCAATACGACAGGAGAAACAGTTTGAGACTCTCGTTAAATACAAAAGAAGAAGACGCCGAAAACACAGACGGAATTGTTGTGAATGTCGCGAAAAAACTTTGTGTTGACATTGAATGTAGCGACATCAGCCGATCCCACCGTGTTGGTCGTCCTGGCTCTAAACCCAGACCCATTTTGGTTAAATTTGTAAGCTACAGAATGAGAGAAAAACTATATAGCAACAGAAAAAAGATGGCTAAAAACACCTATATCTGAGGACCTAACTCGTTACAGACAAGGACTGTTTTATAAAGCTCGACAGGAACAAAAAAGGGCGTTTTCTCCCATGCCTGAACCAAGGATGGAAGTGTTCTTGCACGCCTGCAAGGTGGGCGTGTTATTGTCATACCCTGTGACCTACTGGCTGGTAGTAAGGACGGTGATCAACAACAATCATTATCTTGCTGTATTATTGACAAAACCAGAATCAAGATGTGGAAGCTTATGTGCCTCAGATAAATTTAGGAGAATTAGTGAAGAACCAGAAAAACTTAGATACCATTTGACTGTCGTCATTCCGTCCTGTTTTATGTTTTTTATGACTTTGGTAAGTTTGATTGTACCCAGCATGTAGATTGGGGAATATTGTTACACACTATTAGTTACAATTTTAGTGATACGTAATGGCAAGCATATGTCCCACCTGCAAAAAATATTAAAACATGACGAAGAGTGACGGCTCAATAAAAAGTGGAACAGATGATGGGGTGAAGTGGGACAATTTCCTATCTCTCCTTAGATACATCGATACTAGAAATAAAGGGTATTGTAAAGAGGTGCAAATGAGTAAAACAGTATATGAACACATTTACACAATAAAATTAATTAATATCCAGTTGATGAAAAAGTACTGTTATCGTACGTGGAGAAGTGGGACAATTACGAAGACAAAAGTTTACCCGATGTCTAACACTACTTATTGCCCCAGTTCTCCCTCTTCCTCCTAAATTTATAATACATTTACTTATTCAATAATCACTACTATATAATTATAGTGGAAAAAAATGAATTATACATACAGATGAAGAAGGTAGCGAGGGTGATCTGAACACAATAAATATGATATATTAGTCTATACAGTCATATTAAACTTGCTTTATATCACTAAACTCTAGTAGTGTCTGTAATTTGACTCTGGAAGAGAATGCTACAAATGAAGATGAACAGTTGCATCCCGCGTCTGATTCAAAGATGAGACCAGACACAAGCCTGGTCAAACTTTTCACCTAAATTTCCCTTATCACTTCAAATTTCTTTGGGTAATGATCTAAAATCAGGGATACAAAATCGCACTGGCCCGGTAACACGAGGCTGGTGGAATAATGTAAGTGCTAGTGGATTTTCCTTACAAATACATAGTAAAAGATGGTACGGAATCAGAACGAGGCCATGTGAAAACACTTGGAACTTTTCGCAAGGGCTTTCAACCCCCAAAATATACATACTATGAAGTTATTTGTCAATATATATAGTTGAATTATGACAAATATAGTGAAGGAGTTAATTGGACATAGGTCATAATTTAAAATTATACTTCCAAAAGATGGATTAAACTGGATTTTATTTTCATACCAGGAGGGAACAGGAGGATCAAGCAACTCGTACACACAGTCGTGATTTTTATATAATTTTTCTGTGATCATTGAATGGCTGAGGCATCTTTCTACAACACACCCAGGCCCATCTGCTGATCAGACACCCAATAAATTAAAACGTTCACTGGAGAAGACATCGCCAAAGGTTAGTATTCCCGACAAACTGATAAAAACTGATCCTGGTCGATTGACTGAGTCTCAGTCACACAAAGCGGCTATTGAGACCATTCAAACTGACACCGTTGACAACAGTCCTGTTGTCGAGAGTATCATAACAGCTATATCTAGCCCTGAGTTTATGGCTACTTTCGAGAAGATTATTGATAAGTGTGTGACTAAACACTTTGGACCTCTGGCTAGCACTATACAAGACCAAGCCAAACAAATTGATTTCTTAGAAAAAAAAATGGACAAATTGTCAAACGAGTTGAATTAATCAGTATTAAAAGTAGACGAACTTGAGCAATACGACAGGAGAAACAGTTTGAGACTCTCGTTAAATACAAAAGAAGAAGACGCCGAAAACACAGACGGAATTGTTGTGAATGTCGCGAAAAAACTTGGTGTTGACATTGAATGTAGCGACATCAGCCGATCCCACCGTGTTGATCGTCCTGGCTCTAAACCCAGACCCATTTTGATTAAATTTGTAAGCTACAGAATGAGAGAAAAACTATATAGCAACAGAAAAAAGATGGCTAAAAACACCTATATCTGAGGACCTAACTCGTTATGTACAGACAAGGACTGTTTTATAAAGCTCGACAGGAACAAAAAAAAGGCGTTTTCTCCCATGCCTGAACCAAAGATGGAAGTGTGCTTGCACGCCTGCAAGGTGGGCGTGTTATTGTCATACCCTGTGACCTACTGGCTGGTAATAAGGACGGTGATTAACAACAACAGAAAGGTGCCGTGGTGACTCAGACTGACCCACAAGCCGGGCAAGAACAATAGAAATGACCCAGATGTTTGAACAATCAACACGCACACAGCATATCCATCTGTACATCAACGTTACCCACAGCCTTCTTTTCAATCTTGCTCTCAATTTTGTGCTGCCCACATGTAATCACTAACTTATTACAGAATAGTG
>OZ024916.1:42970336-43110924 GCA_964017125.1 Flabesymbios commensalis | reverse complement strand
CCCTAACTCTATAAACATGACTGTTGATATTGAAACATATAGAGCGCGTATTAGTACATTTCGGCGTCGTGGTAAGCCTGGTTTAATTCTCAATGGTTACCTTATCATCAGTTTTTTTGTAGGGTGGGAATTTTGTATTGGTTATTTACACTCTTGTTACTCAGCGGAGATATAGAGCGTAATCCAGGCCCATCTAATTATATAAACGCGTTTCTACTAAATACTAGAAGTTTAAAGTCGGTTTCAAAAAATCATAATAAATTAAAAGATTTTCAATCACTCGTAGAATTAAAACAAGCAAAAATTATTTCAGTAACCGGGTCGTGGTTAACAGAAGATATCAAAAACTGTGAATTATCACCTGAAGCTGATTTTAGCATTTATAGAAAGGATCGCGGAGGGTACGGTGGCGTTTTAACAGCTATCCACACGAGTATTTATTCAAAACTGAGACCTGATCTAATGGTACAGAATGATCGACATAATGAGATCATTGTTGTTGAAATAATTATTCCTAAACTCCCGAGGATAGCTTTTCTGACTTATTACCGACCACCGTCTGATTACTCTGTGGAATGTCCGCAAAATTGAGAAACCTGTCTCCGTCGTATTCGAGAAGAAGGTTTCTCCAACATTCTTGTTATGGGTGATTTTAATTTACCAGACTTTGACTTGAACTTAAATGTTCCGCTTATGGATAATATTAACTACTGGTACTATTATGATATATTCCAAGAATTCTGTTTAAGACATATAAATATGTGCTCAACCCATCAAAATGGTAACATATTAGATTTAATATGATCTACATCACCACATTTAATTACGGATATAGATGTTGAACAGGACCTATTTCCATCGGATCATTACCTTATTAATTTTGCTATCAAGGCTAGTGGCCTTAAAAATAATAAACTGACTAGATCAGTTTTTGACTATAGGAATGTGGATTGGACTAAAGTGAAGGTATATTTAACTAACGCTGATCTGATCGACATAGTTAGTGACTCAGTGGGTATACCCGACATAATTCGTATTTGTGATAATTGGGTCTCTAAATTGGAAGAAACAATAAATACATTTGTACCCCGTCGCATTATTCGTGACATTAATTCTCCCCCTTGGATCGACAGTGAGGTAATAAATCTGAGCAAAAACAAAAAGAGACTGCCAGCAAACGGGCCAGGAGGATTAACACCCAGAGTGCTTGGGCTAAATACCGTCGACTCAGAAACAGTCTCCGGAACATGATAGATCAAAAATATAATAAATATACTAAGGATTCGCTCGATGATATTAGGACTAATCCCAAAAGGTTTTGGAGCTTCTTAAGATCAAAGACAAAAAGTAAACATATCCCTTCTGAAATGAAATTCCAGGGTAATACTTCAGACGAACCTGAAGTTGTAGCGAATTATTTTAACTATTTCTTTCATTTAAACTTTACTCACGTCCATAATACGGATCACCTTCCTCCCATCAATAGTTTTATTAATCCTAATCTATCAATTGTACAGTTATCAGTTGCTGAAGTCCGCATTATATTACAGAATATAGACACTAGCAAAGCGACAGGGCCGGATGGCATTCCAGGTGTATTTCTAAATAATTGTGCTAAGGAACTGGCACCTTCATTTACCAAACTGTTAAACATATCTTTGCAAGCTGGAATGTTTCCTAATTCCTGGAAAATGGCTAATATACATGTATGTCCCATTTTTAAGAAAGGTGATAGAACTAATTGCGAAAATTATAGGCCTATATCTTTACTTAGTATTTTAGGCAAAATTTCTGAACGTGCAATCTGCAACATAATTTATCCAGAAATCAAAGATTTAATTTCTAACAACCAGAATGGTTTTGTCCAACGACGCTCAACAGAATCTCAATTATATGTTTTTTACGACAAAATCGCAAAAAATTTAGACTCTGGTGGCCAAACTGACGTTATATATCTTGATTTTACAAAAGCCTTTGATTCAGTTTCACATCATCTCTTAATACATAAATTTCAGACTTTCGGTTTTAATGGGACGCTGTTGAACTGGTTCCATAGTTATCTAAATAATCGATACCAGCGAGTATTAATTCACGGTAGCATGTCTACTAAACTACCTGTTAGATCTGGGGTACCCCAAGGGTCAATACTTGGCCCATTAATGTTTCTATTATATGTGAATGATATTGCGGATGATATTTCAAATCTATCTTTTAAAACTCTATATGCTGATGATGCAAAAATTGGAAGAGAAATTAAATCAATGCAGGATTGTGTGGACCTTCAAAGCGATTTCAATATTTTTACACGTTGGAGTGATATTTGGAAGCTTTTCTTTAATGGTACCAAGTGCAAAGTCCTTACAATAGCCAGATCTTTTAAACATAATTTTCAATACCATTTAAATAACATTCAGCTAGAATCTGTTAAAGAGTTTAATGATCTAGGACTACTAATTAATTCTTCCTTAACCTGGAGAAGTCATATTGCCACTAAGATTAGCTAGGCGAACAGAATGCTTGGCCTGATAAAGCGTACAGTCGGATTCAATGCTCCATATAGAGTTAAATTACACCTATGTACTACTTTGGTTAAACCTTTATTTTCCTACGCATCAATTGTTTATTCCTGTAGCAAGGCAGATCTCAGCCAGATTGAAGGTATAGAACGTAAAGCCACGAAATATATTCTGATTGATTATGTGTCGGATTACCCAACCAGACTACATAACACCAAAAACTTCCTTTGTCTTTTATAAAAGATATCAACGACTTGTGTTTCCTAAATAAATGTATTCATAATTTCATAGATAGATATATTAGACATATGCTTTCTTTTTATAACCCTGACACCTCTAGAACTAGGCTAGGTCAACAGGTCTTGCCTTTAAGATCTTTACGTTTTAATTCTGAATTGGCTGTGCTATTTTTCTCTAATCGAGTAGTGAAAATGTGGAATATCCTGCCTAACACAATAAAACAAATTAGTTCCCGCAATATATTTGTCAAACCTTTTAAGAAACTATTATATAATTTTTACATTTTAAAGTTGACCACGACCTATGATATTGACAACTCCTGCACGTGGGTTACCGTTTGTCGCTGTCCGCGATGTCGCCAGGCATGAAACGCTTTTCTTTCTGTTTCTTTTTGACACATCCCAGCAGGCACGGGAGGTTCACCTGGTGTTGAGTCGGTGTTGGGCCAGCATCGTAGACGGTGGGCCAGCATTAATTCGGCGTTTGATGGGCGTCTCGTGTTTTGCTGGAATGCGTTTTTCATAATTGCTGCACACATACTTTATTAACATTGTTTTCTGGTTACGGGACAGGCCTAGCATAGATATCACATATCTGATGCCATGTCCCAGCCAACAGTATTATCATGACTATTTTTTGTTATCATTGAACAAAGTAATGTATACTGTATATTTGGCGATTCTTAATAAATAAATAAAAATAAATAAATAAGGACTAGTTGGATTTTGCTCTGGGCTAGTGAAACCTTTAGTCGAGCTTGCACAAATGAAAATAACCTCTGGGGACATCCCCATCGACGCGCGACGTTGTTGCGACGTTGAATTAACGCCAGTGACGTTGATTCAACGTTGCAATAACGTCGTGTGCCCAGTGGGATATTATACTGCTACTGACACTTCAACACTCATTGCCCATACTTTGATATAGTGGATTATTGTAAGGGCTAGTTGGTTTTCCTTACAAATACATAGTAAAAGATGGTAAGGGCTAGGTGGATTTCGCTCTGGGCTAGTGAAACCTTCAGTTGAATTTGCACCCCTGAAAAAAACCTCTGTGGACATATAATACTGCTACTGACACTTCAACACCCATTGCCCATACTCCGATATAGATAATTAAACACAGACCTGATCACACTTCACAGTTAAATAAATGTATCTCTTCAAATGACCTTGGTAAGTGACCTTCAATAACCTCTGGTGTCCAATCCCACCACTGCCAGCATCTTAATGTCTATTGTCAGACTACAACGGGCCAGATAGATAACCTTTCCAATGATACCAGACACAAGCTTGGTCAAAGTTTTTAGTTAAATCATCCTTATATTTTGAAATAACCTTGAATGATGACTTTGAATGACCTCTGGTGACCTTTCCCACCACTATCATTTCATTTGCCATACTTTAAGATAGATAACCTTGCTAAACACACATATGCTCAACTCGTTTAGTGCAATCATCTTTGTCTGTTTGCGTGATTTGAAAGTTATGATCAAAAACACGATTTGTCAGCAATTTTGGCGGCCATCTTGAATTTGGACAATTTATATGAGCAAAAAAAGTAAAAAATGTGCCGGCAATACATTCGGCACTATTAGATTAGTAATAATATAGCGTTTGGATGTATTTTCAGGCCGGCTATTATGATTTTATTTTTTTACAGCAACTTTTTGGCGGCCATTTTGAAAATGGCTAATTTGACAGTGATCGGACTATATTTCAGCTTGGAGACAGTGATTTTCTACGGGAAATTTCCTATAAGAATGAGAATGTCTCCATATTCTACTAATGATGTCCGCATGGACCTTTTTCTAGACTTCGTTTCATCAATGGCGTCTCGACTATACTGACTACGGCTGATAGGATACTAGCCAGTACCGGCGACGATGGCCCAACATCTATCAGACATTGGGTCTGTGTCGGCTTGCACTACCTGACCCGCAGCTGTTGACAGGCCACATCTGTGTTTTGCACATCACCTGGTGTGAAGATATTAAAACTGTTGCCCAACTGATTGAGCCTAAAGACGATTTAGTTACTGTAGATCATCTTCCCGGAAGTCTTGACACAGCGAGGGCTCAGGAGTAGCGAACCTTGCGGGGGGAAGATGCTGTAGATATAAAAAACGGGTTTCACCACATCAAAATAGATAGTCTCTATACCTGTCTGCTGTCCAGAGGAGCTATTTAATAACAATAATTACAAAGGCCATTGACACAACATCTAATGGCTATCAACCTTTATGGTTACGCTGCTGGAGGAGAGACATATAAAGTTTTTTTTTTACAAAAAAACTAGACTCTTCTAGTTTGATTCAGCGAGAAGATGTACATACTATCAGTTGTTGAAATGATACTGTGTGCAGGGAGACAGCGTGGCTGAGCCAGTCACCAGATGTCGCCCTCAGCCTGGAGTGTGTCGCAGAATTCACTAGAGGTCAGGTTCTGTCGGCTTAGAATCGATCTCTTTCTTTATCAGAACGCCTCATGCTGGATGTGCAAAAAATTGTTCACTCGTGTGAATGTTTTCAAACCGACTTTTTGGGGTGAGTTCTTGTTCTCTTCATTGCACAGGGGGGGGGGGGGGGCGTATTTAACCGCCCCCCCCTTTTTCCACTGGGGATACAGTTAGTAATGATTACGTAAAATTGTCACAGTTACAGTTAACCTACCCCGCACACACAATACGTTGAATGAATGGTGGTTTAACGTTGTTCCAACGACGTAGACGATGAGTGTTGTTGTTGATCATTACAATGAACATTATCAGTAAATGCATATATTTTACTTTACTCTGTATCTGTATCATTTTGATATAAAAAAAAAATGATACCAAGGCAGTCATCGCAGATATTGCCCCGCCTGGGTATCATTTTCACCACCAGCCTAGATCAAACAAGAAGGTGGGTGGTGGGGTTGGTGTTCTGGTATCTGACAAATTTCAAACAAAAGTTCAAAAAATTACAAGCTATAATACATTTGAAGCACTATCCGCCGAAATTTCCAGTTCATCATTTTCGGGCCTTTTTATCTGTTTTTACAGACTCCAAGAAAATATGCAAACATTTTTTCATGAATTTGAAGATTTGCTAGAAAACATTGTTACAACACATTTAGATATTTATATTTTATGTGACTTTAATCTACATCTTGATGTATCTGATTCTAACACCCAACGTTTTAACAAAATTTTGAAGTGTTTTAATTTGAAACAACATGTGAATTTTTCAACGCACGTCCACGGCCATTGGCTTGACCTCCTCATCACCAAATCATCGTGCGATCATGTTAAATCTGTTTTTCCTGCTGACGGTATCTCAGATCACTTCACCGTAGTATCAGGAATCAACCTTTCAGCACCCTTACGTCCTAGAAAAACAATCACTTTCAGGAAAACACCAAATATTTGCATGACTTCTTTCAGGGCTGATATCTTGGACTCTTCACTTATAAAAAACCCTAAGAATGAACTCCATGATTTGTGTGACCAGTACACATCAGTTTTAACCTCACTTCTTGATAAACATGCTCCCCTTCAAACTAAAAAAGTTGTTGAGAAGGCTCCAACGCCATGGATGACGTCTAAACTATTAGATTGTAAAAGATCATGCCGTCAGCTGGAGAGGCGTTGGAGGAGATCACGCTCTGGTTATAACAGATCAAAATACCGCAACTATCGAAATTTATGCAATCGTCTTATGACAGAGGCCAAATCTCAATATTTTTCAAATCTCATAGATGAAAATTCTGAAAACCCTCGGCGCCTTTGGAACACCATTAACAATATTTTACATAGAACGCCAGCTGCAGCACTACCGGAATCAAATAATGTAAAGTCCCTTTGTGAGCATTTCGCAAAATATTTTTGTGACAAAATCGGAACGATCCGGGCCAATTTTTCAAATCAGGTGGATGATGATGTGGATGATGATGTACCATCTGTTCAGAGGCCTAAAATAAGAAATAAACTTTTCAATTTAGAACCAGCATCAGAGGACGAGGTCAGGAAGATCATTATGAAGTCTGCATCAAAATCATGTGACCGTGATCCGATTCCAACGAACATCCTTAAAGCCTTGTTTAATATTTTAATAAAACCCATAACAACTATAATTAATTTATCTCTAGAAATATGGAACATTCCCACATTCCCACATTCAAAGAGGCTCATGTCACACCTTTACTAAAGAAATCAAACCTTCGTGTTAATAACCTCAAAAATTATAGACCAGTCTCAAATCTAAGTTTCATTTCTAAAATTATTGAAAAAGTTGTTTCCAACCGTTTACAAGTTCACATAAACTCCAACAAATTGAACAATCCAATGCAGTATGCGTACCGGAAATTCCATTCCACTGAGACAGCCCTGTTAAGAGTTCACAATGACATCTCAGTTTCTCTTGACAAGGGCCATGTCACAGCTTTGACTTTACTTGATTTGTCTGCGGCGTTCGATACTATCGACCACAACACTCTAACAAATAGATTAGCTGAGTGGTATGATGTCTCTGGAATGGTTCTGGCTTGGTTTAAATCCTACCTTTGTGGCAGGCATCAAAAAATTAAAATTGACAAATCTATTTCTGACTCTAGTTTGCTCTAGCATGGAGTGCCACAGGGTTCTGTACTTGGCCCTCTGCTTTTCAGTTTGTACACCGCTCCTCTAAGCACCATTATTTCAAGTTATGGATTGTGTCATCACTTATACGCCGATGATACACAAATTTACATCTCCTTAACAGGTGACACAGCTACTGGGTCATTAAAAATGCTTCAGAGCTATATTACCGGGGTATCTGCTTGGATGGCACAATTCAAAATAAAACTAAGTTTCTTCTCATTGGCTCGAAATCGCAAAGGGAGAAGTTTATTAGCCTTTCCCCCCTTGCAGTGTTGGACAATGAGATGAATCCAGCAGATTCCGCAAGGAATTTGGGTGTCTTTTTTGACAGTGGTTTGAATTTTCATCAGCTCATTTCACAGGTGTCCAGTTCCTGTTTTTATCACATTAGAGATCTTAAACGCATCAGAAAACAAATTGCAGTGGCACTGGTAACAAGCAAACTGGAATACTGTCACTCATTACACGAAATTCCAGCTAAAGATCTACAGAAATTACAGCGTGTTCAGAACTGTTTAGCAAGGGTTATGACAAAGGCTCCTCGTTTCAGTCGCTCTATTCCTCTATTAAAATCATTACATTGGCTTCCAATCGAGTTTAGAATACAATTCAAAATATGTACTTTTGTATTTCGTTGTCTCAATGATGGTCAGCCATCTTATTTATCTAGCCTTCTTTTTTCTGCAGACTCAGTAAAACATCTGCGATCAAACAATACAAACAAGCTCAAAGTACCACGTATCAGAACTAGGTTCGGTGCGCGTGCCTTTTCTCTTTCTGGTCCTCCTCTCTGGAATTTACTGCCTGCACACCTTCGTGTAGCTAAAAATATTTCCTCTTTCAGAAAACTGTTAAAAACGCCATTCTTCGATCTGGTTTTTCCGCCCTAGCTCCTCTGTGTCCCGGCTCCCTGATGACGACCATGCTTATTTCCCTCGACTCTTCTTTGGAATTTGATAAAGATGGACTGAGCTCGGCCCTCCGAGGAGTTAGGCGCTACAGAAGTTTTTATTTCATTCATTTCATATATGTCATTAAAAGAAAAAACATATTAAAACGTGACGCCACAATTTCTTCTTAATTTTCGAAATAAAAGATATATTCATTTGAAACCCTTTTTTTAATATTTCTGTTCAAGTTAGATGTCTTTATTAGTGGGCAAACATTTTTTTGTAAATGATGTAAACCTGTCCTGTGTATAGCAATATAAATCCACGAAATTACCCGAAAAAAACATCGATCACTTTGTTGCCACTATGCTGAGCTAGAATGTTGAGCTAAACCGGGCCAGGAGAATCTCCCGAGGATGGTGAGGTGAATGAGATGACACTGCCCTCCAGACACATTATTTAAAATTCGAGCCTTGGCGGTCTGAAGCCCACACTATTAAATCTTTACAAGTGAGGGGGGAGAAACATTTTGTTTCTTTGAAATTTAAAGGCCGTTGTGGGGCTCGAACCCGGCTGACTTTAACCTTTTCAAGCCTGAATTTTCCATTGTCATTTTCATCTACAGTCGCGAATTGCTTTTATAGTCCGGTCGAAATTCCACAAAACAAAATTCTTGTAGGCATTTTGGGGTAAAAGTGTTTTGAAACTTCTATTAGCCTAATTCGGGTGTCCTGAATTAAAAAAAATGTTTGCCAAACTGTTTTTGACTCTTTGAGCCCCAAAATCGCAAATTAATCACTACTGTTTTACCCTTTGTGTATACAAATAAGCATATCAAATCATATTGTATTAATAAACTAGTCACGTTTAATGTATAACAGATATTTTTTCCAACTAACCCTTCGGCTACTAAAAGCTAAATATATATTAAACACACATTTTATTATATAATAGAGTAAGTCCCTTTTTAACATTCACAATTCACATGTGTAATAAATTATTATCAATGTTATGTTGTAGGTTGTAGATGTTTATACAACCCTTTGATCCGTATAATCCAAATATTGTTATTTAATTCATTGATGAGAATAAACACAAGATAATCGGTTAAAAGAAAAACCATATGAGATATTGAAAATCAATAGTTAACTCTTTATTAAATTACTTTATCGTGAGGTCAGGATTTCTTTTATTAAGCTAATTTGGGTGTCCTAAATTCAAAAATACTGTTTGCCAAACTCTGTTTTGACCCTTTCATCCCTAAAAGCAAAATAAAAGAACCACCGTTTCTATGTGAAAATTAAAGATGTGTGCGCTTTGCTAATACAAATAGGTATTTAAAATGCTATTGTATTAACACGTTTGAAATGTAGCAGGATTATTAACTGATAAACCCTTTAATTACTAAGCTACGTTTAAATTTAACACACTTGTTTTCACCCAACACCCCACAAGAACGTAAAATTGTTTTAATTATACACATTATACAATGTCATGTGTAAGATATTATTATCAATATTGTAAATTGAAAGTTCTCATGCGAGACTTCTAACAGTCCGTATTATTGTTCTAGAAAAAAACACAAGATAATTTGTCAAATAAAGAGCAGATATACAACACTGAAAATAAATTGATAGCTCCTCATTGCCTAATAAGTGACATATAGGGTTCCATGTAAGAACATGTTAACTCATGTTTTTGTAAAACTTAGAAAACGCATTTAAAGTGTTTACCTTAGAAATGCTCGTATAACATTGAATTTGTTTTTAAGTGGAACATTTTTGATGTGGATGTGTAGAAATAAGACCGGTGTGCTAAGTATTTGATCCTGGCCTTTTTGGTGGAATTACTAGTTTCAATTTTTAGGTGAATAAAAAACCCAAACATTTTACTAACAAGACCCGTTATGATTTAAAATTATTTATATTTGCGAAACTTTTATATTGTTTAATAAAATCAGTTCCAATGGATCTTATTGCCTCGCCCGTACTAATATCAACATGTACAATGAAAATTATCTTAAACATCCCCAGAACCCATGTTAGGAATATGCGGAAGCTACATCCTTCTTGGTACTAGTTTACCACCAATGCAACACTAAGATGTGAGTTTGTCATCAAATGGAAATATGGTATTGTACGTGCCTTCTATAAATTTATATTACATTTTCTAATCAGAATAGTCGTTCTTGCGCTTGAATTTTCAGAACAGAATGTGTCACCTGCTGTGACACTTTACCACAACAGTCTAAATGTTCAGCACACGTGAATAGCTGATCCGTGACACAACCAATCACAGTAAAATTCTTATCCACTAGAATGTGAACATAGTAGAGTTTGCGAATGCGTTTTAGGTCACTTTTTGCATTCTCTTCCAATCACGGGACATAAAATCTCGTTTATATTTTATCTTTTTTCAAACGATTCCAAACTGCACCTTTATGGGCCACACCATGCCTATTATTGAACAAAACCGGTATATTTGGATATTATGTATCGAAACGATAACTATCGAGTTGAGATTCGAACCATGTAAATCAAATGTGTATTGATGAGGCAGGTGACCGGCTACACGGTCTGAGTTGGAATGTAAAGCTACCAGCTTATTTGTCCACGACTCCTTTGCTGACCATGTTTTCAAAATATGCAATTAAAACATTTGGCTCTACCCCAAGATAAAGGAAGGTTATGCGCTTCATAAGGATGTTTTTTTGATAAATCCATATTGATAGTTTTTACCTATTTTTATCAGGACTTTATCATCCCAATCAGACGAGTCTTGATTGGACTGAAGGTCTGCATGTGTTAAGGAAAACATCAACTGTATTAAAACATATCTCAATGAACATTTATAGAATAAATATGTGAAATATTACACAGGTAATAAAAGCCATATGACAAATTCATGTTCCTCTTTCACCCAACACACTGCTTATAGCATCGTTCAACCGGAGCATTTATGGAAACATTTTAATCGAACGAACTCGTGAAATCAGCATTATTTTCAATATGAAGATTCCCTTTGATTATGATATTAGTGACGGGAAGCTGTGATAAGTCGCAGTAGAATCATGTTTTCAATGTGCTCACTATTGCAAAGATTTGAAAAGATATAGAATAGCCGGCTCAGGTCTGGTATTATACCCCCTAATTTAAATTACAACTGAATGACGGCGGTGGTTGGCTGATCTCATCATGTGACAAGCTGATTGATCGGTGGTGGAATAGTGGACTTGGTCCGAATAGCCTATAGTAAAAACTTTAGTTTTCACTTAAGGATGTACTGACCTCGTCCCTTTTCAACAGATTAAAATTATCACTATCATTATTTTTTCACAGTCTGCTGAATTTTTAAATTTTCAGATAGTTTCGTGATGATCCACCCACACTAAGCACATGTACATTAAGCCACATTAAAAAAAACTTGTGAGTGTGTTAAATTGTTGTAATAAACATAAAATGTCGTATTTATTAGGATTGTCTTGCTTACATCCGGATGACAAATCTTTTTTTAAACTTGATACTTGATACTGTAACAGCAGATTTTTTTTATTATTCCCACTAATAATTTTACTTGTCGTTATTACTTAAAAATAGAGAGATATGTAGGCCTACATAGTTTAATGTAAAGAAGAAGGATTTTCGGAAAATGACTTTGCCATAGAGCCTGGAGTGTGAGTGAGCCTGGAGTGTGAGTTTGTGTGCCTGCATGTTCTGCTTGAATGAAACATATAATTTAGTTTATTAATTATATATACGATTCAAGAATGGTTTTAAAAATAGTTATATTTGGCTTGACCAGCTAAATATGATAGACATCTTTTTTTTATTATAGTTGTTACCCCGGCTTCACACGCGGAACAATGGTTTGATTATTACTAGATTAACGAAGCAAAGGTTAAAACGTTTCACATGTTATAAGGTTAAGACAAGGCATAATTATTAATTAATTTTACAATTATAAAATCATACTGGTTATTGGTTATAAATTATTTTACCCACAATTTCACATATTTTTGTGTTCACTTTGTTTGTTTTTTAGTTTCAGGGGTTAAAGGGTTATATCAAAGATGGGGGAATAATATTTTTTTTAAATCACTATGTTTGAGTCACGTGGAAATCAATATCGCGACATTCTCGTCACTAAATGCATCTTTCAACAGAAAACAAAATGTAACATTATTATTAGTAATTCCAGGGACTAAAGGGTTAATTTATTTTTAAAATTGAACTATGGTATCTTTATTTGCTACGCTCTAATGGTCTTATGAGTTTTAATGTCAAATTTTGTGATTTTTACCTATAACAATTGTAGATTGTATCTGTAAATGAACTATTTTTACTTACTATTGTGTTTTGGGATTTTAGAGGTCAAAGGGTCGAAATCGAGCTTGGCAAACATCATTTTTTAAATCATCACATGCAAATTAGGTTAAAACAGGTTTCAAAACACTTTTACCCCAAAATGCCTTCGGCACTTTTTTCGAGAACATATTCCCCAATTTCGACCGCACCGGTATGTCGCAATTCTCGACTTGTTGTAAATGAAGATAAATTGATGTGGTTTAAAAATTGACGCGTATTGTAAACCAGTTTCATGGAAATTTTCGTTCTAAATCCTTTCGTTGTAGGAAAATTAAGTCTGTTTTCAGGAATGTAAAATGCTGCTTTAATACATCGTGAGGGCTTGAAGTGTCAACCACTGCACCAGGGCCTCCGCCCTCAATCAGTCAGAAAATATGATCATCTTTAATAGTGAAATTGGAAAAAAATACACTAATTTATTGAAGTCTTTTAAACAGTATGCGTGGAATATGGGTTCTCGATGCTGACCAAATTTTGCATATTTTTATTGACAAACCATGTTTTTTTAACATTATGATATATATATATATATATTAGGTAGTAAAATAAATCCGTTCATACAAACGTAAAACACATTAATGTATAGATTTAAAATAATGTTGTACATAATATACAAGTTTAATTTCTGGATGTTCACACTAAACACGAATCAGCAGAAATCGAGCCATACAGTTGTTGGTTTAATGTTAGTTCAGTTTTCTGGGTGCCGATTCCAGCCCGAGTGAGTTACAAAACGCGCTTTAAGTTTACACATTGTGCAAATCCGCTTTTCTGGGAAACGCAGCTTATTTGAAATACAAAGGAGTTTATGTTTTCCTTCAAAAAATCTATTAATAGATTATTCACACAGCACTGCAAAAAAAATATTCAGAGGTCAAGTAAGCTGCAGACATAAATTACCAGTAAAAAGTCGTTCATCCAGTTGACAAAAAAAATGAAAGGGGCTTTAGGCCACCTTTGTGCACATATAGGCTGAACTG
This sequence comes from Flabesymbios commensalis, assembly GCA_964017125.1. Classification (NCBI taxonomy): domain Eukaryota; kingdom Metazoa; phylum Annelida; class Polychaeta; order Terebellida; family Flabelligeridae; genus Flabesymbios; species Flabesymbios commensalis. The sequence goes on along the minus strand of OZ024916.1, from coordinate 43,097,315 downwards.
GGCCAGGAGAACCTCCTGAGGATGGTGAGATGATTGAGATGACATTCTCCTCCAGACACAGGATTCGAAATTCGAGCCCTGGCGGTCTGAGGCCGAGCACGCTACCTCTCGGTCACGGAGGCTCCCCACAATACTGACTTTCACACGTGGATGGGGAAGAAACATCCAGTTGACATAAGCCTAAGGGTAAAACACATTATATCAGCAATCGCGAGATATCGAATAAGTTCACATAACTTAAACATATAAAGAAGACGATACAATGATTCCATAACTGCAATAAATTAGCGAAAATGCACAAGGTGTGAATTAATTGAAATTGATAACGAAATACATCGTCTTCTTCATTGTGATGTTGTGAACAATAAACGCGAAATATTGTTTATTTCTATGGCCACAATTACCAATATACAGTCAGTTAATGATATGTTTCTTCAAATTATGACATCTAGAGAGGAACAGCAGTTAAAATCACTAGCACAATTTATCTACGGCTGTTCTCAACAAAATAATTAGGATAACTTTATAGATACATTGTATTCTTCTGTTTTGCTGTTTAGAGGCGTTCCCGTCACCTTTGTGGAATATTTTTTTCTTTCCACCGTAACACTGTGTATATGTGATAATAACTAGGTCGTGATTATAAATGTGCCTCTCCATATATCATTTAGATGCGTTGTTGTTTGAGTGCCATACCCTACATGAATGGCATATAGTTTTACCAAAAACAATTCTGCGCTACGTTTTATAATCATAATCAAACATTATCCACTATAAAATATATCAGCGTTTTGTTAAATTATATTTTAAAGTTACAATTTTGCCATATTGTCACAATGACGATAAAAATCTATTATAACATGCCAAAAGTACGCATGCAATAGAAACTTACTTGTTTTTTATTATGTGAATTTTCAGCGTATACATGGTGAAAGCACGTGTATTGTGTCAACAATGTAGATTACTTTATCTTTCTGGGTGAGGACTTTGTCTCTTGGTGTCATGTCAATATTGACAGACAACATACAATGCGTACACACCTTACAACAGTTAGACCTATCAACACCATATTTAATAATACCTGTTCTGTGATTTGTTATACTAATGGAATTGGTGTTCACTGAATTATTTTGCTAATATTACGAGTTCAACTAAAATGTTTTATTAGAAATAATTAAACAGTAACCCAATAGGAACGTAAGATAATTACCACAAAACACTCTATACACCCACATTACATTATTACCGGTTATAGTTTTCATTAAAATTAAATATAGGATTAAGCATCACATAAATAATATGCAATTGGGAATTAAATAAAAATACCACATTCCACAGAGGAATTTAACGACATAATTTCCATGACAATCCACCTCTTAATCCTTTGACCGCCGGTGCCGCATTTATTCGGGTTTTTCATTTTTTATTAGCACATTAAATACCTCATTTTAAATATGGTAAAGATCAAATGTGACATAAGCCAGCAAGATTTGAAAAGAGTCGACCCCCATTTTGTCAAATCTGAATAATTTTCACTCACTTGAAGTTGTGGATCGCGTCAGCGAGACACAACTTCAAGTGGGTGAAAATTCAAATTGAATAATTTGGCGGCTATAGGGTTAATTCGTATTTATCTTATAGTGAGGATCGCTTCGGATATTCAATGGTTACCTAGTACATGTATGCACGTTAACCCACTGTATTTTTAACGTTGGTCCACGTCTCCGACGCTGGACTAACATTAAAACAACATCGGATCAATGTCCCACGTTCACTTGTTCATGTACTAAGAAGTCGACGACGTTGATGCCGGCTTCCTGTCGAGTGTCTGTACGTCTATAACAGCCACATTCTGATCTAACCACATAGCTCAAGATGAAGACAGCCGCGGTCGTCGTTTGGCTCAGTTTGATTTCAACGTATCACGGTGAGTTAAATATGTGAGGGCAGAAAATACGTTTCTGTTATTTAGATTACCTGTATTAAAATGGCACAACCTAATGTTAACATGCTTAAAAACAGAATATAGGCAACGAAATTCGATAGATTCGTAGATCCGAATGTACGAGGCGCGCAGCGCCGAGGATATTTGGATCTACGAATCTATGGTAGTTGAGTTCTTTCTTCGACTTAAAATACACAAAATAGGTGCATATGTTCCAAGATTTTATACAGAAAAATGTTATTTCATTTTCAGCATGGTATACAATTAACCACGAAACATTAGCCATTTTATGGTTAAACCCGCATATTGTGCAAGTATTAAAAATAACAGTAGATTCGTAGATCCGAATCTAGAGTTTTAACAATAGACTGACGTAACAGGTGTATTTAAAAATAAACGAAACGTTTCGCACTCGGACACGTAATTACATATGTCGCATGTGTATTATGTAGGCCTACATAACATTGTATTGACCCTGTACATATTTGTGAAAGGTCTGGGGCCCTAGTGCAGTGAAAGTCGCAGATCGAACGTTCGAATTCTGCTATGGCATTCAAGTTTCAAAGAAACAAAATGTTTCTTCCCTGCTCACTCGTAAAGATTCAATATTGTGGGGAGCCACCGTGACCGAGAAGTATAGCGAACTCGGCCTCAGACCGTCAGGGTTCGAATTTATAATCCTGTGTCTGAAGAGCAGTGTCATCTCATTCATCTCACCACCCTCAGGGGGTTCTCCTGCCCCAGTTTAGCCTACATATGCACAAAGGTGGCCTGAAATCCCATTCATTTCATTACATTTACACATTCGTGTAAATATGAATTTGATCGAAATAAGATCTAAGCTACTTAATTTAATTGTGGGAAGAGAAAACACATCATGTTCATATATTATAGGCTCCTGTTTAATTGATCATATAAATTGACATGTAAAAAAATGAGGATCTGACTGATGTTAATGTTTTCAATTGCTTATGCATTCGAACTCTATATGAATGAAACAATTGTTCTTTCCACACTGCGCATTCTCTCATCTATGCATGCTGTTTATACCCCAGTCACACATACACGACACACAACCCACGCCTTTAGTGACAAAAATTAGAGCAGTGCGTCGCTGTGCGTCCATGAGCTTTGTCAGAATATTAGAAGAGACAGCGGGTTTAAGACGAATATACAGCGTGCTATAAATAAATCAGGTGTATAAATCAGCGAATACACAGCGTTCACACACCGCGTAGCGCGTTAGCAGGGCGACAAAGTTAACAAATACACCGCGCATCGCCAGAGCGATGCACGAATAAGCCAGAAAACATTCAGCACGCCCCATATTATATACGTTATAATGTTCGCTGGACATGCGATAGAACACGTTGGATGGGCGGTATATGCGCGCTCAATGCCGGCATTTTTGAGTTTTTTTCTGACCGGTCGTGCGTCGTACGCATATTTTTGTGCACGGTGTAATCGCCAAAAGAAGTTAGGTAGTTTAAAATATTGAACGCATATGAACGCATAAATAGTTTATACTCGCCAGAAGACCGCCAGTAACACGTAGGGCGCGCTAGAACAACGTTATATCAACGCCAAATACGTTTGCTTTGTATGGGCGCCATTGGGGGCCCTGCGCTGCATAAGCGCTCAGAGCAAACGCTGGGCACACGCCTGCAGTTCGCCCAGCGCTCGAGCAACAGGCTGTAACTATGTTATTTCTGCAGCTTAACCCTTGGAGCTCTGGAGAGCGACATTTTATTTTTAATCATTTGACATGGTGTTTCACACGATACACGGCTTTAAGTGCAGAATTAGTTTTTAGTTTGTCGAAATTACGTCCAAACATATGTTATCATAATTTAGGACACATTTTTTCTTTAAAAAATGGTTACATATGTTCAAAACAAACTGATAAAATTTACTTGGATCGTCGACATTAGTATTTTAGGGTTTAATGCGCACTGTATGCGGCCAACGAATTAGAAAAGCGCTGTTTATTCGCCATTTGCGTTGAAAACACGCAGTGCATTTTGTAGCTGCTTGCGACTTTTTTCACATTCCGGACTCAAATTGTTATCTTTTTATTTTTTTATGCGTGGACTGTGCGTCGTTTATGTGTGACTGGGCAAACCTCGGTCTACGGAAACATAACGAATTTAGAGCGTGTGCTCTACTTGTGCCTCGCGTTAGTCTGGCGCTGGTCTGACGCTCTTCTGGCGTCTACATTCACACGTGGAAAAACGCGACATTTTTTAACATACAGAAAGTGTACGCAGAGGTCGACGCACACGATAAGTGAATAACGTTCATCCGACGTTCTCGTCAAATCATCAACGAATTCTGACGCACGCCCAGCGAATCACAACGCACTGACCAACATTCTCCACTTTGTACGCTGGACGTGCGTGATGGTATGTGTGACTGGGCCTTTACAAAAACGGGACTGCTTGCGTGATATTGTAGCATACCAATGTCGAAATGGGATTGTTCATAACTTGTTATTTGCTTGTAGATTAGGAAATATACGGGCATGCAAATAACAGGAAAATGTGGTTGGTCACGCTTACCGCACAAAACAACGCCAACTCTCATACACAACATATCCAGGCAGTGAATGTTATACCCAATGTCGGCCCAAAGTTATGAATAACGACGTGTAACACGTTCAACTAACTTGAGCCAGCGTTGGCTAAACAGTTTAGTGTGTTTGGGCGTTGTGCGGTGTGTTGGGTGGGCCACTACTCTATTCATATATAAATGATGATGATGATAAGTGTATAATACGAAGTGTTCCAGTTAAAAAGAGTTAAAATACACCCGTGACGTCAGACTATTGCTTAATACCTTAGATAATGACCTGATAGGCTTAATCATGAACATGTATGACTTTTATTGCATGATTTATCCCATGTGCCCTAAAAATGAGGTTTTCGATATCAAATCGTGTAACATAATAATTATGTGCCTAATTTGTATATTTTAATTCGAAGAATGAACTCAATTATAATAGATAATTCCTTGGTCCAAATATACCAGTCGCTGCGCGCCTTGTACATTCGGCTCTACGAATCTAGCGATCGAATACATTATTTCGTTATTTCTTCTTGACTTAATGACAGTGCTATAGGAAAATATAAATCAGTGATCAGTGATAGTCGGGCATCCACATAGCGAAAAGCCTTCAAAAATGGGTTGGACCTGACGTGGCCTGCTATATTTTTTATTTGTTTTTTTTTTATGTTTCGTTATACCTTTGGGTCAGATAATTGACTGGTCTGCTTTGCCGCAAATATTAAGAATTTGAGCTGTAGCAATTTTTGTGGACATACCCGTTGATATTTTAACGCAGAATACAAAAGTAATATTTTTAAAGTGACTGTAGGTGGATTTTGTAAGATAATATGAATCAAATTCCGGGGGGGGGGGGGGCAATTGGAAGAGCCTACACACCAGCTAACACGTGGAGCTGAACTACTGTTTTTTTATGTTAGGCCACTGCCCACGGCCACAGCCCAACATGAAACCAACAGTGGGTCAACTTATTGTTTTCACTGGGCAGGGAATACCGATCGGCATCTAGACCTGGAACCAGCGGTAAGTCTGCAGTGGCAGTTGCAACGTCACCTGGTAAGATCATTGTGAAGTTGACGGAATTACGGAGGGCTCTCATTTGTCGATACTCATGTGTTGGCAACCGAGGAGCCACCAGTTCAACTCATACTAGCATGGATAGCATCTTCTTTCAGCGGAGCGACGGTTTTACGAGCTGACGACAGACCATGCATTTTATACTTATCACAATACTTGTATTTAGGGACTATGAGGTCGGAACTGTTTTTGTTCAATTGCAACACAGAATGTGTGATAGTAAATATGTCTTGATTGAAAATGATATGAATTAATTATTATTTCAAAATAAGCTAAAATATTTTGTGTGAGTGTCGGGTCTTGTGTGACTGGCATATTATCATGATTATGTGTCATTATAATTGTTATAACGTTATATTTTTATTTGGAACAATCAGAACTCATGATCTGACTTGGTTATTACCACATAATTATCAGGACGGATGTTGCTCTCGGATTTCAGAGTTGCAAAGTCAACTGATTTTCTCTCTGAGATTGCCAGTCCGATTATGTGCTACTAACAATATATGTTGTGATTGAAATGGTGTGAATTAAGCAATATAGTTAATTAGAAGGGAATCGTGACTTTTTAAGTCACAATAATGTTTGGACTAGGTTTTATGAGTTTTTTGTCGGCCATTTTGTTGGGTTATTTCATCATGAGAGATTAATTGGAATTTTGTTCACGGGTTTTTTGGCAGCCATTTTGAATTGAAATTTTAGATTTTAGACTTTAGAGTTGGGAGCTCAAATTTTGGAAATCAGAAATCGCCACTAAGCTTGTGTACTTTTAAATAAATATATATTTCCTTGTGAAATGGAAACACATTCAGAGGGTACAGTAAAGACATTGATTTGTCTCTCTGTTGGCTTAATTGTTGTATCACTGCATGCGACGCTGGCCCAACATTAAAACAACATTGGATCGACGCTTCGTGTTCGCTGGAATGACAACTGTTTCTGTTTTTTTTTAATTTCGTAATGTAGCATTTAAAAACTATCTACTTGCGCAAGTACGCTATTTATTTGTAACACGGGGTAACCGGTGTAATCTGCGGGGTACACTCCGAGTCGATGGGGTGTTCAACTTTGGAATTGCAGTACTGCAGTTATGTACTTGTATATATTTTTGGTTTTCTACGCTTTCCAGTGTCTTTTTTGCTACCATATATAATTTTTATGTTATACATAGTAGCTATTTTATCTCTGCTTTTGGTGCGGGAAACAAAATAGACCCCTGTGGTCATACCTTCTATTTTATTTTATGTAGTAATCATTTGTGATATCGACATATCCAGTGTTTATTGTGGCAATGTCACATGATTTTAATTATGTATGGCATACCATGTATATTGTCCTATGATTTAAACAAATTAACCCCACATAATATTATACATGCACATATATATCTTTCATTTATATGACAAATAAATCTATAATGACTTATCTTTATCTTTGTGTACCTTTATTATTTTTAAACTAGGTTATTGCACACTGTTATACATACGTGTATTAACAACATACCTTTATTTGAGATATTGTTAGATTTAATTAATTATCATGGATGGCAAACTCATTAGGTGCTAGTCACTAGTATTTCAATACCCATACTGCATGAACTGTGATTTAATTTGTATGCATCAAGTCAAATAAATAGATAACGGTTAGGGATTTTTTCTTGTTCCCATATACCAGGATGTCATGGTTGTGCATATACAGTGCTCCAAACTGTTCAAAAGAATAGAGTGTGCAGTTCTGTCTATAGTACTGTGCACTGCAAATAACCCTTGAAGTCCTAAGAGTAGGGCATGGTCCCGGTTTCGGGCATCCTTCTGTCGCGATGTTGCCATGATTGTGCAGAAGGAGACCTAAAGCAATATTCATTTGTATATACAGGGCTCTCATAAAATCGCACTGTCAAAAGAGAAAGTAAAGCAATTGTGGAACACCCACCCCTCCGCTGACACTGGCTCTAACGTCGTTATGACTTAGTTGTAATAATATTTCTTTTTTTCAGAATATTGTATTGACTTAGAAAACAAATACGGAAAAGAAGATAATATAATTATATAATATAATTATTGGCAAGACTAGTTCAGATCATAATTCACTTTCAACACAGTGTCACCCATAATGAATATAGGATTTTACCACACTGACCCAAGAGAGATGTACGCATCATGGATGGCTATTCACTGATAATTAAGGTAGATGGCCGTCTGCAGCAGAAGTGAGGCGCTTGTACACCGCCGTGCCATGACTGGGCCAACCCGTCGACGCTGGTCCAACATGCCTTCTGATTCCGGCCGAAGCAGCAGCAAAGCTGTTTCATTCTCTGTATTAACCATTCAGCCGCCAAGCTATTGAGTTTGAATATTCACCAACTTGAAGTTGACGCGGCCACAATTGGGTAAAAACACTCATATTTGTTTAATAAAATAGAAACACTTGCGAATCATGATGTGTAAACACCAATTTCATTCCCAATATCAGTGATTTTATCGGCTAATAAAACAGATGAAAAACGACTCTAGTCGTGCTTAGCGGCGTAAGGGTTTACTGCTGCATCAGGGCCAGACATGGACTCAATGTCAGCTGAGGTGCTGAGGCGACACAGGGTCCCTAAGGAAGCTCACGTACCCTTACCTTTCCTCCACCATACACAACGTACGTGTGACGTGTGCTGTCCGACTGGGCTACACGCTGTGCTAATGCCGGCTGGATCCTGGACCCACGTCTGAGCTTGATCCAGTTTGGGGGCTCATCCATCCATTGCCGGGACAAATTAACCACACAACAGCAGCCGGACGCCTTTCAGACAACTTTGCGGACAATACACATAGAGAAACAATGCACAAAGCACAAAGAAAGCTTAGAAATTATGCATATTGTTAGCCATATTGTCTCTGATCCGAATGCTGTGGTACGGAACAGCTTAAAAGACACAAAAGTGGAGGGGAAAATACATTTAATCCACACAGGCATAGTATAAGTGTATTTACTAGTGTGCTCAATTTCCAATCTGCTACACACACATAAAGATAAAGGCGCATACTATCTCCAATATTGTTAATGTTTTAAGAGCAGACAAAGAAAACGAATCCAATGAGTGCAATTAATTAAATTAAAAATGAATGAAATGAATGGGGCTTCAGGTCAGCTTTCGAAATTACAGATTGCAGGCTAAACTAGATCAAGATAACCTCTCTTCTCTGTTATTATACGTCCTTCTCTGCCTAATCTACGGTAAAAGCCCCTCTCTCTCAGAGTAGATCATATCTCCGGATGATGTATCAATTTATTTGTATATCTCTACACCAACTGGAAATATACGTCTGTTTATCCCTTTGCCTGTTGTTTTTTTCATCCACAAAAATAACTGTAACCGCAGCTGCAGGTTTGATGTACACGGTCGATAATGTATAGTCCGTAATAACAGACTCTGTTTTGCGATATGTACAGAGTCTGTAATCTCCCCAACCATCCGGTGCAAGGACGATTTATTGTGCAATGCTGCGTCATTGTTTGAACAATTATTTTTATTTTATTTCATAACGACATAATTATTTACATTGCAATTGTATTTTTAGTCGAGATTCCATTTCTGAAACGAAGCCTAGATCACTCCTCGTCACGTTTTAATATTTTGAGGGAAATGTGCTTGCCATTACGTATCACCAAAACTGTAACTAATAGTATGTAACAATATTCCCCAATCTACATGCTGGGTACAATCAAACTTACCAAAGTCAAAAAAACAGTGAAATGGTATCTTAGTTCCTCTGGTTCTTCTCTAATTATCCTAAATTATCTGAGGCACATAAGCTTCCACATCTTGATTCTAGTTTTGTCAATAATACAGCAAGATAATGAGTTTGGCGCACTCCATTTTGCGATGAGATGGTTGCATCAAAGTTTTATAATAAGAATGTTACTCTCTAATACATGACTACTGCACAACAACAACAACTGCTGATGCTTTGAAGCGCTTAGCTGTACTTCACTACATTAACACGTGTGTTAATGTCACATTATATTATCATACCTACCGGTATGGGGCTTTACAAAAATATTTAAGATGTTTAATTCATGCTCATTTTATTAATTGACAATGAAAACATATGTACAGAAACTAATTTCATAGATCTAAAAAATATTGCTAGTTTTTTATATATTGGTAAAAGTTTACTTTTAGTGAATAATTTAATTTTTTGCATCTTTTTTTTGTAAAATACCGGGGAAATCTCTAGCGTATTTTTTTTCTTAAATAGCAAAATAAAAACAGATTATTTTTTAAAAAATTGGTCGTTTCTAGTGTTTAAATGTAATAGCGAGTTTATATTTTGTGGCTGACGTGGGTGATTCGCCGCCCCAAAGATTTTTGTTTGTGTATTCAAGCCAGGTTAGTGCACTTTTTATAATAATTTGGCAAAAAAGGAGTGTTTGAGCTTGAGGGATAAAAACCATTAAACTACAGCTACAAATTAGTTCTCCTTCATTTGTGCAGCTTTTATCACATTTTAAACCATTTTACCCAATTTAGGGCACTTATTATAATATTGATCGAAAAAACGCGCAATGGATCCATCACTGCTTTTATTGAATAAATTGTGTAAAGCAATAATAAACAGTTTTGTAGATATCTTTGGTGAAACATAATATTTAAAAATACTTACTACTTTAAAAAAAAATATGGGTGGGTGAAAAATACTCTTGGCGAAGTCTTTTCGCTACAGTTACTAGTTTATCCACCCTATATTAGTATACGATTGTGCAGCTTTGTGCAAAATTTATAGCTTTAATCACATTTTGAGCTATTTTACTCCATTCATGGTATTTTAAAATATTAATTTGTCGTGAAAAGGGGTGCGACCCCCCCCCCCCCCCCCCACACACACACACACCTTATGTACCCGCCCCTGTCTTGGCTAAATAAACTGTTAAAAGCACCAATAAACAGTTTTGTGGACATTTCTGGTGAAACATATATTTTTTTATATAATAACTTAGATTAATTGTAAAAATAAAGGGGGTAAAAATGCTCTGAACAAAGCTCATACAGTACAGCTTCACGGTGGTTCTGCTTCCAATATGGATACGTCTAGTTAGTCCACCTAGTCCAGCTCTGTAGCAAATTTGGTGCTTTTAACACGATGATAACGATTCTCCCAAAATAATAATCAAATCCGCTGAACTAATACACAGGTTACCGTTTATTAAGATTCTATTTTGTTACGATAACCTCTTGGCGGCCATTTTAAAAATGGTTAATTTGACTATGGGCGGACAATATTTCAGCTTGGAGACAGTGATTTCTGGAATCTACAAACAATTTTCTATAAGAATGATGCTGTCTCCTAATTCTACTCTTGATGTCCGCTTGGACTTCAGTTTACCAGAATGGAGCCTCGACTATTTACCCCCTAATTGAAATAGCAACAGAATGACGGCGGTGATTGGCCGATATCGTCATGTGACAGACTGAGCCACTCTCCAATTGGTCGGAGTAGAATATACTACACTTGATTGATATCAGCGTACACTGGCTACCAGTATACAAAAACACAGCGTTTGGTATGCTCTCCAGCGCTGACGCTAACTCGGGACTAATAATGTACGGAGCACTAGAGCAAAACTAATTATGCAATTAGCTATAATTTATAGCTATATAGACGTTGTACATTTATAATTCTCAAAATCCATTTTCTGAAAGTCTTGTGTGAGTCCATTCTTGTTTCCTTTGCAACATGTCAATTAACTAGAGGGAAGCACTTATTTTTTTGTAATCTGGTCCATGATTACGACCGACATCGAAAAAAGTCAACATTTGATACCGTCTAACTGTTCATCTCAATATACATGTAAGATACGTCGATAAGAAAACATACACCTTTACCATTGTGTAGAACTAACCAGTTATATGTTTTTGTCATTGTTCGTGACTTACCCTGTGGTGTATGTCACCACCGTCATTCAGCTGTTATTTAAATTAGGGGGTAGAATACGAGACTAATGGACCAAGATTTGAGTTTGTTGTATACTTTTTTGACTAAACATACATATCTTTTATTGACAGAAAGAAAGTCATTACAGCCTTCTTTGTCATAGAAATGAATGAGATATTATGTACATGTACATTACTGGTAAAATCATATGATTGGTCTGATTGAGATACAACAGATTAATGTAAAACGTTTTTGCTTTCTTCTATTTGGACTTATATTGTTATCTGAAATATATTTTGTTTGTGTGTTTGCTTGTTTTTTTTATTTTTGTGTTTGTTAGTTTGTTTGTTTTTGTGTTTGTTTGTTTGTTGTTGTTGTGTTGTTAATAATGTTTGTTTGTTTGTTTGTTTGTTTGTTTGTTTGTTTGTTTGTTTGTTTGTTTGTTTGTTTGTTTGTTTGTTTGTTTGTTTCATGTTAAATCAAAAATAACAAGTTTCAAACCTTAGACTATCTGATTCCTTTTCAACTGAAAGAAGATGAGTGCAACACAATTTACCTGATATTTTGTAGCTTTATCAACTCTTCGGAATATACACTGTAGGATAATACCACGTTCAGTTCGAAGACTAATTTTCTCTTCCTAAAAACAAACTGGTTTGATGTATCATATCACGTTCCCAAACTGCTCATTATCTGCGTCGAGCACGATCGAGTTTTTTCAGCAAAAATTATCTTCAACATAATCAGTCACGACTTCACTTTTTCCACACACATGTGTTTCTTCAGGACAGTAACAAAATTATTTTTCAATTGCGAATCAGGAAATGATGAATCAGCAAAGCACTGAGCACGGCTAGAATATTTAAATTTATTTTATTAGCAGATTACGTCACTATTATTGCAAATAAAATGTGTGATTTAACATCAATATTTGCAATTTTTGGCTCTCTCGAAGTTTTGTGTCACGCCAGCGGGACACTCAACTTCAAGAGGGTGAAAATTTATAACAGTAACTTAGCGGATAAAGTGTACGTGTTTTTATTCACTATCGCTACCACACTTTACAACCCACAGAAACAAAAAATAACAAATACTTTAAAACAGCCAATTTTAATAATGAAGTTTATATTAGAATGTGAAGCATAGAAAATTATCGCTTCGATGAGTTGCATCACTTCAAATAAAATTACTTTTCTACTTACTTGTGATTTAAGCATATACTGCCCTTTGGCTTTGATAATGAGGACTTTTGTTTGGTTGTATAGTCAGCTTTTTAATTAGACAAATAAAACATCAGGCTTCAACTGGCCAACTAGAGCCATGTCAGCTAATACATATTTCCGGTATTGTCGGTAATTTTGTGTCAATAATTTACATTTGAAACAACTGACTATGCGGTCCCATAGGGTTGAAGTGTGTTATTGAGGGGGGGGGGGGTGGTGCATCGCCTAATAAATAATAGGAACGAAGCAAGCTTTCGTTGTTCTTTAGCAGTTATTACAGCGTTTGTGCCGATGTTATTATTTATAACTTGTACAAACGTAACAAAGTTTGGAAATATTTTTTGTATTTTGCCTTTGGTACGAACGCTGTATGCAGTTTAAGTTCCTACATTTTCTGGCGTTTGTAAACTTTGGTACGGCATCCATGCAAACAAAGTTCTACGGCCATAGTACGAAAAAATCACATATACTTTCTCAAGTGTGTCTCTAAGTTGTTCGTGAGAATAAGACGGCAACCTTAGCAGCTTTGCAATAAGTTGTCACAAACGAAATTAACCATGCGAAAAAAATTGAAAACATCGTATATAGTTTTTACAGTATTCCCTAAAAGTCATATAGTTATAGCATTATTTGAAGTCGTTGCCGTAATTCTTTGCATTTGACCTTTACCGTGGATAGACAGACTGGTGCTGAAAATGAGAAATGATGCAGCGTCGCTCTGCCGTGCAAAGCCAAAATGCAGCAGTATAGTTGCTCACTTTGCAGAGCAGCTGTGACATCGTATCACAGGGCCTCACTGTGTCGCAGACACATTATGAATTAATAAGCGTGCCAATATAAAGGCTTGTAATTCATATATTGGATATTTGGTACCTATCAAATAGCCTAATATGGTTCACAGCCGGATAAAAGCATGTACATATAATATGATTGGAAAACTAAGGAATAAGCATTGTGCCGATACTAGTAATTGATTTCAGTCTTCACATATTCTTTTTTATCTATTTTATGTGTCATGCTTTAAATTATCAAAAAATAATGCAAGTATATTATACATACATACATACAGTTGATTCAATTTTTTCTTCAGAATTAAGCATGGTAAATACGTCGAAGCTTGTATTTCTTGTCTCTAAAAATGAACAATGTCTTTGACGTTTTTCATATAATTTGTGACGGTCACTGGTAGTTTTTCTTACTTCCTCACTTTCTATAAACATCTTAAAATTGTGCTTTGTACCTAATATAATATTAAAAGTTTGTTTACCACGATAAACCCTGTCCTAGAATACGCTGAGAGCTTGACTTATTATATAATTTATCAACTAAATGACAACACATGTATTTGAAAACAAGAGTGATTTTAAAGTTCAAATGCATTCAAGAGTTTTGAAGAAATAAGAAATTATAAATTTGCTATCCCATTTACAATGATACTTCAAAAATTACCGTTGGTATTTCTTTTGTGATAGCAAATTTATAATTTACCTCAAGTAACATAAATATTTTTTCAAAACTTTTGAATGCATTTGAACTTTAAAATCACTGCCATTTTCAATGACGTCTCATAAACAATTATATTATTTTCGTAAAAAATATGGTTTTATTTCATATGTCAGTCTAATTTTCAAAATAAGGTTTGGTAATCACGTTTCCCACACCATTATCATACCTTAAAAAGAGAGACAGACAGACAGACCGAACATCATCATTGTTATGTTCGCATGATTTTCAAAAGCGAACTGACTGAAAGTATATATTTTTTTTAACATGGCGTATGTACATATTGACGGCAAAAGTTCTGGTAAAAGTTAGGAGCTTGACTTTTTAAACATAAATAAGGTGTGTGAAACACGATTAGCCCGGTTGCCAAGCAGAATTTTGAGTTTTAGGTTGTCTAATTAGCATACTATACAAAATGGCCGCCAAAATGACGATTTCGGACATTTTGCGAGGGAATACATTAGCAAACCACTTAAAATGCACATTGTTATTGGGTAAGCCTATCAAAAATGTTGAGTAAATGAGATTTAACACCAATTGATTTAGCTTTCCTAAATTGCAAATTTATGTTATCTAATCAGTACAATAAAATGTGAAAAATTAACATTTTTTTAAATTTGATTTAGGTATACAGGTGATGTTTTGTCTTACATTTAAACATTATGTTCATCTGTTATTTTTCACTAGGAAAAGTTACAAATCACAGATAATTATATTTTTTAAAAACAAAATACCAGATAACATTATTTATATATACATATATAGGCCTATGCTAATTAGCAATCGCCATCACCATGATCTACAAGAATATTTATCTTAGGCTTTGAGCTCGCTGTTACGCACATTAATATGACAAACACGGATATGTCTAACTGTATAGAATAATAGTGAAAACAAAAGATTAAATATTCTGTATTTGAAACATTTTATCAATTATGTTTAATAAAGATATCCTGTCGCTCACCATTCTCTCTCTGGAGGTATTTCACCGTGTGGCTTAGGCCTACGTAAAAATCATCACAACCGCCAGTATCGTGCTTTTACAACAGACAATATTTGTTGGTCTTATTAAGTGGGAATATCTCACGTTAATTAGGGGACATAAATTATATAAAAAAATAAATGTCCAATATATCTCGTTTGGACAAACCCCACCATCATACATAGTGGTGAAGCTTAGGCGAAAACGCCTCCCTGACCCCCTTAAACGCCTCCCTATCGCCCTTTCTCAGCTTGTAAGTGCAATTTAACACCTCTTCACTGTCCCACTGTCGATCGCTAACGCCATTAACGCTCTTTAACGCTTCCTCGTCGACTCGTAGCACCCTTTCGTCACCCTTCAACAGTCCCCTGTATTTTTAAACGTTTCTTTGTCGCTATTTAACTTCTCCCGCTGCCATCTAACGTCTCCTCGTCGCCCACTGAACGCCACCCAATACCCATTGCTTATTTGTTGCCGTTGCCATTTAGTTCTTCTCTGTCACCCTTTAAGCTATCCTTGTCGAATTTAACTCTTTTCTGTCGTTTTCACCAATTCCCTGTGCCACATAACCCAACAAGCCCGCTATAATGACCCAATGTTGACTTAATGTTGTATCATTGTCTTCGACGCTGACCCAACATTAACCCAATATTGGGTTAAGTTGTTGTGTTTAAATTGCTGCTGTTTACCGTTACCACATCACATTTTAACACCCCTTCATTGCCATTTCACGTTTCTCTGTCGCCCTTTAATGCTTATCCGTTGTCATTTAGTGTCTCTCTGTAGCCCTTTATGGTATCATTGTTGACTTTAACTCAACTCTGTCGCTTTTCAACAGTTCTCTGTGCACATAACGACTCTCCATCTTATTTCAACCCCACTCGTCGCTATTTCATGCTTCTCCAACAGTATTTCAGTCGCTCTTTACTATTCCCCTGTTTTCCTGTGACATTTAACGTCTCTTTATAACCCTTTAACTCTTTATTTGCCAATTTCGCATTTATGCGAAAACTTAATCCTTTATCAAATTCGCATTTATGCAAAATCCAGATGTGAATGGCTTAGAGGTGAAGTGATCCAAGTCCGCATTTTCTCATTTCCTCATAAAAGGCTTTCAAATTAAAATCAATTAAAAATATATATATTTCGTTCTTAATTCTTTGTTACGTCCAGACTTTATACAAAAGTATGTTCTAATATAATAATATAATCCACATGACTGTGTACATGCAATAATTGCAATGGAGATATTTCATTACATGCGAGGTTGAATATCGCCGACCAGAAATGGTCAGTGACATGTACGAAATGTTCTATTGCGTATGTGCATATTTGTAACATGTATTATGCTCAGGGGCTCCATCAGGGTTCCTCCGTTTGTACAACATAGTATTTTGTCCATTTGTTTCCTTTTGGCTGGTATTTATTGTTGTAATCCAAGATTGGATATATCTGTAATACCTGACGTTATTGGCTTACCTCACTGGAACTGGTGGTAGCAAAAAATTGCACGAAACACCCAATCAAATCAAGCCGCGAAGGGAACATATAACACTTTTTTGTCATCCTATTGTGTGATATATACAGCTGAATGTAGGTAATCAACAGTTTACAGGTATTTTACCATTTCACTGTGACATTTGACCTTGAAATAACCTTCTATAGCATTTTAAAGATTTGACTATTCTATTGCTTTCAATAATTTCTGACTAAGGACTACCTCAGTGGTCCCCCATCAGTACAATATTAAGTAATTTGTGCAGTTTTAAAAAGTATTCGGTTTCTGGAGATAGTTTCAACACGAGGAGTCGGTAATATATAAAGGAAGAATTAACGGCCCATACGTAGAAGTCTACCTGCTCATATCATGAAGGCTGACTGTGACAATTTGATATAATATATATATTCAAGAGAATAATACTGCTACTCGAATATATATTATATTGCCGAGGTCGACAGAAGACAATTTCGATACTAATTAATCTAATGTATTATGGTTATTTCTACGGGCGACAGAAGACAGTTCCGACTCGAATATAATATATTGCTGAGGGCGACAGAAGACAATTCCGACACAAATAATAAAGTTCTCTTCTGGCCAACAGCAGACGATTCCGACCATAACATTGATTAAGTAAACAAAATGAAGTATGTTGCCGACAACAAACAATTTCGACGGGAATATATACAATTACATTGCATGATCAAAAGACGGTAGACAATTCCAACGTTTATATATAAATTTAAAAAAATGACTGTAAAACTCGGAGCAGACAATATAAATGAATGTTAGAAGGTAGAAGTTAAGCCGAATATAAATGACTATTAATAGTCAAAAGTAAAGCGGACGGAAAACAATTACGACAGGAATAAAAAATGAGGTGGAAACCGACAGAAGACAATTTCGACAGGAATATATATGTAAATTATAAGTTAAAAGTGAAGTGGACAGAAGGCAACTCCGACAGGAATAAACAATAAAACTAAAAAAGGGGTTTCCAAACTCCGAGGCCCAGATTTAGTCTGTTTGGGTGCTTTAGACAAAACATGTGCGTAATATTTTGTAAACATAACTGTATTGGTCGTCCTCATTGGCCATAATCTTAAATGTCCAGGATATAATTAAGGAAAGAACCAAGGAGACAAGTAGGCCTATGTCTTCAATTTTTAGACTTATTTCTTCCACCACCATCGCCGGTGCTGGCCAACATCCCTGCAATACTAATTAGTCAGTGTACGTGTCTGTACGATGTACATCGTACACACTATGCATAGTTGACCCACCCAATACCGCTCAATGTTGGTTCAGCTTCGCAGGCCATTGCAGCTTCACAGACCCATTGCAGACCCACAGTCTTCGACACTGGCCCAACATAGAAACAAAATTGGGGTGACACTTTATTTCCCGAAAGGCCACTACCCAGATAGCACGATACATTGGTCCAATTGTAAAGTAATATTGGGCCCTCGTCTGCGACGTTGGGCCAATGTTATTCCAACCAAAACCTTTAAGCTCTTAACCACATATATTATCGTGAATATATTTTTTTCTGAAGACTTTTTAAACACGAAACTACTTCACCTGGGGACATCAAACGTTATACTCGACATGTTCATAAGGTCTGGTGTACAGAAATTTCAACCGTTTTTCACCCACAGCCCCCTTCTTAGGACACAACCTCAGGCAAAAAAACTTAATAGGTTCCTGGCCTACGGCCAGGCCTAATTAGAAGTGAGAAACCGACAGAAGACAATTACGACGAGAATATTAATTAAAAGTGAAGCACACCGAAGCGTATATAAATGAAAATGAGAAGGTGTCCTCTGTCGACCTGATAACTGACAAGCGGAGATAATTTAATTGCGAGTCGGAAGTGTCTGCTGTCGGCCTGATAAATGACAAATAGAAATACATTTAATTTCGAGTCGGAAGTGTCTTCTGACGACCTGCTAAATGACAAGTGGAGGTAATTTGATTTTCTGATATATGACAAATGGAAGATAATTTAATTTTGAATCGGAAATGTCTTCTGTCGACCTGATAAATGACAAGTGGAAGATATTTAAATTTCAATAGGAAGTGTCTTCATAAACATGATAAATGACAAACTGTAAAAAAAGATATAACATATATAATATATATATATATATATATATATTATATTATATATATATATACGTGTCCCGTCATTCAATATATATAAAAATATACTAGTCATGTAATTTGGAAAATAACTGATAGACTTGTTCGTATATGGGCCGAATTAACGCATCTAATTTCCTTTTAACGCCCCATGTCGCCTTTCAATATTTCCTCGTCTCCATTTAATTCCTATCCTAGGGAGAGAAACAGAGACAGAGAAGCGTTAAAGGGCGATGGGGATGTGTTAAATGGCGACGAGGAAATGTGAAATAGCTAAGGTGAAGTGTTTAAATGCGACAAGAACCGTTAAATTAAGGGAGGGGGAGAAACAACGTGACAGAAATACAGAATTACGTTAAATGACGACGAAGAAGCGGTAGAGGACATTAGAAGTTTTTCATTTCATATCATTTCAAATGACGACGAAGAAGCATTAGAGGACAATGGAGAAACGTTAAATAGAATGGGGAACTGTTGAAGAGCAACGACGAGACAATTATTGGGAGACAAATATGCATTAATAAGCATAGGGGAAGCGTTAGTGAGTGAGTGAATATTATTTTACGTCACTTTCTGCACAATCATGGAAGTATCGTGAAAAACAGAAGCCTGAAGTGAGGCCTTAACCCTAGGTTTTTGATAGTGTACAGTACCATAGACAGCACTGCACACTCCAGGCCTTTGAACAATTTGGAACACTGTAGGGGTATGCACAGATGCGCAGATGTGTCCCGCTGTCTATTACTCCATTAATGGGCGACGGGGCGACGTTAAAGGACACCAGAGAGGCAACCTTTATTATCTCAACTTAATTATAGTGGGCTGAATAATCGTGTCTTAGATTGAGAGGCCAGGATAGTCTTTAATCTAAAAATATCATATCCACTAGCTTTTTATGCTAAAACGTTTGAATGCAACATTTAGCTTTTTAGCTTGTTTTAAGTTCATGAGCGTAATCTATGTTTTTGAAAATGGTGAAGACAGCCGTATTATATTTAGATTAAAGCTGCATATTTGTTTTGTTTATTTCGACATAAATAACCTAAAATGTTCAAAACAATCATTCATATATTTTTAAAGGCCTTATAAATGCACCAAATCGATGTAAATGTAGCTGGATTAGATCACGACGCGATACACCATCAAATTATATGGTGTGGTAAATCGGTCTCTATGTGTACAATGTACACGTAATAGTGGTTAATTATGGGCCAATATAATGTTACATTAGACCAGCATCAAACCCCTTAATAACAAACACGAGACGTTGAGCCGCATTGGTCTAACGTTGGGCCCCAGCCGAAGACGATGTGCTCGAATTAGTCCGACATCGGATCAATGCCCGACGTGTTGGCTGCGATGCCAAGCCCCCACGAACCACCGGTTGGTGTCCTAAGACTAGGTCAGCCCGTATAATCACCAAGCAAGCACGAGTCACTGACCCATTGATGGTTCAATGTTGGTACAGCTTCTACGATGCTGGTACAGCAATGACCCATCAATGGGTACATGTCTCTGGCTTTCTGGGACCTCAGCTACCGAGCCCTAAAGGCTGATTTTTTACAATTATTTTATTTTACAGCATTTCGCAATTTATATATCACGGCATGTGATGACTAACGATGAAATAGAATAGTCTGATATTTTCGAGTAGCATTGTCACTATATTTTGGAATGCCCGTGAGGCCTGTATCAAATAAAATAACAGCAAATGTTCTTCAAGAAAATCACGAAAATCAAAAGAGCGAAAAAGATGATTTACTTCACTGAATGTGATGTTAATTCCGACTACATTTTCTCAGGGTCTGTGAAGAGCGTCCTAGTGGCAGGCCAAAGGCTCAGATGCTGGCCCACACTTAAAAGCACCATACTAAAATAAATTACTATTTTTCAAGTTTGTGACATTCTCAATACCGGTACCGAAATTAAACATGACATTATATGCAGCTATCACCTATATCACACAAAGTAATAACTTCTAGATATGTCTAACTGACATGAGACAATACTCTTTGTACTGTGAAATGTATCTATGATCATTAAAAAAATAAGAATAATTTTAAAAATCTTCCACTCTTTTTTTCAATGATGACCGTTATTTGCCACATGGTACTTTTAATGTCCTCACTATACAGAAAGTGTGTCTTACTCCGCTGTGATCCGGTTTGTTTTGGTGGGGCAACAATAATAAAAAACAACAAACTTGAATCCTCAATAACTCGGTAACCGGAGCAGTAAAATAAAAAAATAAAACACCATTTTCCATGGATTAATCTTTTGATTAAAATAAACAAAACAGTTATGCAGCTTTAATTTTGTTAATTAAAAAAGAGATCCCTCCCCGGGGCTCACATTATTACACAAAACTGAACAGATAACTGAGAAACGAATTATTTCTAAATATTAAGTATCATGTGGTTGGTAATCTAACTCAGAACATCTCAATATGCTAATTAATTAGTTATCCGTTTTTAGTATTAAATGATTAGTATTTTCGCGTTTACATCTTTGAAGATGTATACAGCATACCTTCATGTGAAGTGAGAAGTTGATTGTTCGATTCCCAGCCGTGCATTGATTTAGCAACATCGCACACATACTTGATCACCATTTTTAAATCCACACTAGCTAACTGAAATTATTTGAATAATTTCCACAACTGATTCACAAACCTTGTTTCAATTGAAGTGTATAGTAATGCGTACAAATTCAAATGCAGTAATGTACTATGCTGTTGCTGCTGATTATAGTTGCGGCTGGAATACGGTGTTATGAGTGTGACTACAGTGAGGTGGGCTTAGGAAGTGGAGATTACCGCTGTAGAGAGGGGGACCTTCTTCCTGACGAGTTTGCCTCGCTGGATACCTGTCACAGGTGCTCAAAGGTGGATGGCGAAAGTAAGTAGGAAAGTCTTATTTTAAATAACCACACTTCCATGTCCTTTTAACTTGGAAGTAATACTTTGATTGTAAAACATGTCTATACTATTTGATAAATCCACCAACATGGATATGTTCGTGTGTTGGTAAACTGCCGTAGACCTCAGATATTGTAAAATCATACTTAACAGGGGCGTCTCCCATCAATAATCTTACAATTAAGATTATCTTAACTTTCTCTTATTTTCATTAGAAAAGTTAAGATTTATCTTAACTTTTCTGATGAAAATAAAAGAAAGTCTAGATAATCTTAATTTTAGGATTCTTAGTGGGATGGGCCTTAGGTGCGAAATACAACATGTGAACGTGCCGCTACATTTTTCGCATCACACATTTTTATAAAATCTAATCAGCTTGTGGCAAGATTAAGTAACATCTGTGCAGCAAAATTCAAACTTGATTTATCATCGATTAAAAAGTACACAATCACAACATTTTTGGAGGTCATCATGAAACCTACATTTTTGGACAGATGCCAACAAAAATATATCATGACACTTTTCCAGCATTATAGCAACAATATGTATACAAAATCATGGCATGAGCATCAACCTGGGGGGATATTTTTACAAGGCTGTATGATTGATATACGATATTCATATTTGCTGACCTAATGACCGGTCGTGTATAAATAATATGCTCTGTACAATAATGCACCATTTTCAAAATCTACATCCTCCCTGGCACTTACCTACACATATCTTTCCATCACCTTGAACCAGCAGAAATTACTTAGATTTTGGTGTATTCCTCAGTGTTATTTATGGACACTGCATCGCTGATTGACTAACCTGCTGGCGCGCTGCAGTGGCGGTGACGAGAACCAAACACACGCTGTATAGCAGAACCTGTCTAAATAAAATAATAAAGTGTTAAAAAATTGTCAGCAATTTTTGTTTATGCTAACCTGCTAACTAGAAGTTACAAAACGCAAATTTTAATTTTGCCAGGGGGCAATCACATTTTCTATACCATTACTGTGTTAAAGAAAATCAGAGGCGTACATATATTTACATGAAATGACCGTAGCTTTCGCCAATTTGCTATTTATATGATCAAAATTATTAAATTCAGAGTGGAAACAAGGCTACCCGCAGTGGTTATACCTTAATTGTTAAAACAATTGTTTTCAAATTTTACTCAGGGGTCTTGTCGGGTTAAAAAATCCGAGAAAAATTGGACTGGCAAGAAAAATCCTAGTCGGGGCTTGACGTATTTTAGGATATTTTAACCTAACAAGACCCTCAAGAAATGCTCCTGGGACTTAATTTGTTTTACATTATTTATCATTTTCTGCACAAAATCAGGAACAGTACTGGTGAAGTCTGAAGCGTAGATACCCACACAGAGCATGGCATGCTGTATTAACTATGGGACAATATAGATTACATTGATGGCCATGCTTGATTTATTCTAATTAGACTATAAATGACAGGTTATAATTTAAATTTAAAGGTTTACTATCACCACTCAAAAACTAAAATGTGCTCATACTTTTTAAATTGTATCTGCATTGATCTAGCATTACCTGACATATGATATGAAATATAGAGCCACATGAAACCATTTTGCGATCATTATTGTATTAAATTAAAAATTAGGTCAAATGCGACATCATCGACAGCTCTTCTTTTACCTGGCAGCTGATATATATAATTGTTGTTGAAAATGCTGAAACTAGCCTCACTGGAACCGCATATATGATCATATATCAGGGAATACAGAATGATTTAAAAATAATGAGCTTGCATTCATAAAAGCTTTATATTACCATAAACAATTTCCCTGTCAATAGGCAAATTATTATGTACTTACAATGTAGGTTTTGAAACTTGTGCCTTCCAGCAAGACCGCTGCTCATTGTAGCGCATATTCTGTTTCAGACAGCGACGGGAAGTATCATATAACAAGGAGTTGTCCCAGTCAGAGTGAGGAGTGGATTTATCCAGATAACTGTGAGAGTTCTGGGGACACCTCCTACTGTATCTGTGACTCCTCTCTGTGCAATAAATCTCATCAAATTACAAGTCACCGTCTCATTGTGTGGATGGCCATCACCTATACAATCCTCATGTGGCACTAATATTCAACAATCACCAGGCACCTTCCCTGGTGATTGGTGATCAGTATCTTAAAATTAAGATTATCTTAACTTTCTCTAATTTTCATTAGAAAAATCAAGATGAATGCTAATTTTTCTGATGAAAATCAGGGAGAGTTAAGATAATCTTAATTTTAAGATTCTTAGTGGGACGGGTCCCATACAATCGGATAATGCTGACCTAATGTTAGACCAACATTAAGTCAACATTAGCTGAGACAAGGGGCAAGCGGCTGTTTGGTTAGATAACCCATGGCTATGCAAATGTTTCACACAGCGACTGCATAATTATAATCTGCAGATAATGCATCCAGAATCGACAGGTGGAAGAGGATCTCTAATGAGAATTGGGTTTGCTTCGCCAAATGCAATTACAAAGAGAGGCGCCAATTAATGTAACGGTATTTGTTCCTTCCACGATTTCAATAGTTAAATGGCACTGTTTTTTACTGTTGCATAGGACTATATCACACATCAGCAATAATGTCATAACAGTTTTTGAACTAATAACGATTTGTATGGTGCACGAGCAAGTCAATATTTCAAGTTGTAAAAACACTAAAGTGTTTAATTTTTAATATAAATTTTCAAATTAATCGTAATCTCATCGGCATTGCAATAGTCATTAAATTCGTTACGCACCAATTTATACATAGACATACCCTGATTAACAAATACATGTATATAATATTAAACCTGCATTTCACTCATAGTATACATTTGGATGATAATCATAGTATTATTACTAGTATTATTATATATTCGTATATGGATTTATATTTAACATAATTTATTGTGTATTAATTATGTTTTTACAAACCCCATTGAAATGCTTTTGGCAGTCTAATGTTTATAATAAATATTTTGTATACAGTATTCACGTATTCAGATTATGACATGACATTATGAAATACATGTATTTTTCAATGTGATTTTCAAAAACTGGTTGTTAAAAACCCGACAGGGCAAGCTTTTTTTGTCAGCTTTACATGATTTACAATTTTATCAAGTTTCGATCAATTCCAATTTCCAAGATTATCATTATCCTATATGTGAAACGGACATAGCGGAAGAATAATATGTGATGACAGCCTGTAGTGCAACATCCGTGGACCACTTATGATATTGTAGATGTAATGTGCCTAATCTTACTCAAAGTTATAGCGCGTTTTGACATCGCTTGAATAAATTCCTCATCATGATGTGTAACTGCCCGCCTGAAAACTGAAAACTTTATCTTGTAAATGTGAACAGCCTGTGTCTGATATGGCTGATATTCAAAGGATCATGCAACAACAAAGAGCTAATCGTTGTACGATCCATCAAATACAGTGGAAACAAGCGTTTTACATTGATATTTACGGACAAACAAAATGGTTTTTTTTTCTATTTTAAAAGCAATATCAATTTTAATTCGCTTTCGTATACAATAAGTGTATCTATAATGCAGTATTTAAATTTCCTCGATATATGTAACGTTACTGAAGGAGGATGCAGAAATAATTAATATTTAATGTAAGTGTGTAATGTGCGTATTACGCTTCAAAATTTGAAAATGAAGCAAAAATAAATTTATGCATTTTTTTCATTTTCACTTTTCTAAATCAAGAAGCATTTAGAAATCCTAATACTGAACATACAATTGAATTGACTTGAAATTATTAAATTGAAAATAGCACTGTCAATATGTTCCAAAGAATAAGAAAATAAAGATATTTCCATATAAAAAACAAAAACAATTATATGTATTTTCCCTTATTTATCTATATGGTTTATTACTATCTCAATGATATATTCATTATCATTATCATATATTCAATAGCATCTGTATAAATCGTGCTAGGTCTTTCAAAAATCTACGTTTAAAGTGTAGGCCTGCTATCACATATAAATCACCATGTCTCGATGAGACATGTTTATGAGGCAGTTACTTTATGAGGCAGTTACTTCCTCCTCAGCAAACACAATATAATGAGCCGATGTCGCTGAGCTTAGGCCTACATTAATCGTGTTAATCCGGCATTGATTGGTCTCCTTGTGTTTTCTGTTTCGAAATAAATGATCTCTCCATCTATCTATCTGTCTGTCTGTCTGTCTGTCTGTCTGTCTGTCTGTCTGTCTGTCTGTCTGTCTGTCTGTCTGTCTGTCTGTCTGTCTGTCTGTCTGTCTGTCTGTCTGTCTGTCTGTCTGTCTGTCTGTCTGTCTGTCTGTCTGTCTGTCTGTCTGTCTGTCTGTCTGTCTGTCTGTCTGTCTGTCTGTCTGTCTGTCTGTCTGTCTGTCTGTCTGTCTGTCTGTCTGTCTGTCTGTCTGTCTGTCTGTCTGTCTGTCTGTCTGTCTGTCTGTCTGTCTGTCTGTCTGTCTGTCTGTCTGTCTGTCTGTCTGTCTGTCTGTCTGTCTGTCTGTCTGTCTGTCTGTCTGTCTGTCTGTCTGTCTGTCTGTCCGTCCGTCCGTCCGTCCGTCCGTCCGTCCGTCCGTCCGTCCGTCCGTCCGTCCGTCCGTCCGTCCGTCCGTCCGTCCGTCCGTCCGTCCGTCCGTCCGTCCGTCCGTCCGTATGTCCGTCCGTCCGTCCGTCCGTCCGCCCGCCCGTCCGTCCGTCCGTCCGTCCGTCCGACCGTCCGACCGTCCGTCCGACCGTCCGACCGTCCGTCCGTCCGTCCGTCTGTCTGTCTGTCTGTCTGTCTGTCTGTCTGTCTGTCTGTCTGTTTGCTGAGCGGATGAATCGGGCGTCCATTTGTTGATATAATTCTCCATTTTTCTATGCCTGACATAAATGCCTGGGCAATTTTAGTTATAATAGTCATATAAAAGGTATAATACAAAGAACATTTAATAATAACGAAAATTTATTTCAATGTCGATGTGTTTCTCAAATATTATTGTCAATTAGCAGTTATCAGCCAGGAAAGGACAACAACTTATTTAAAGGGATGTGGTGCTAGAAATAAGAACGGCGAAGTGGCTTCTAGTGAGATTTGGGGTGGTAAATTACTTGATGATATTGAAAATAGGTTTCCTGACATTATCTTAGGTAGTAGTAGTGGTAGTAAAGGAGCGCCCAGCACGCGGCCCTGTGTGATTTACCGTCGATAAACTGGTTTAACTTTACCAAAGAGACACGTCCCCTGTAGTGGTAGCTAGTCACTGATCATTTATTCAATCATTTAGTGTATCTCCAATACTGATATAGAGATTTGTAATAATATACTATCCGTCAAAGGGTGACGGGGAGGCGTTGAAGGATGAAGAAAAAGTGTTAAAGTTTGCTAGAGATGCATCAACGGGTGATAGAGAGGCGTTAACAGACGCTTCAGATGCAATAAATTGCAATGAGAAGCGTTAAAGGGCAATTAGGAGACGTTAAGGTACCCGGTATGACTGGGCCCAGTCACACTGACCGCCATTTTGTGTGTAAAAACGACATTCGCACTGCCTACCAAAAAACTCGGATGCAAAGAAATTGAGACGAATATTTCAAGTGCCTATGAAAACTAGGCCATTTTCAGCAGTCGTAAACTTTGGTCGTATTGGAACTATTACATTTAAAAATGGAGGTCACTGTGTCAGAGCCTTGCGATGTCATCAGGGTAGCGTTAAGGGGCAACAAGAGGGAATTAAAGGGCGACAATAGGCGTTAAAAAGCTATGCGATGCACTAAATGGTGGTGGAGTGGCATAACAATTACAGTTGAAGTACATTAACGTCTAATGCCCATGGAGAGGTACTACGCGGCGACAGAGAAGCATTGAAGGACAAGAAACAAATATAAAGGTCGACCCAGAATAATTCAAGGGCAATAAAGAAGCGCTAAAAAAGTGACACAGAGGCGTTACATGTCGAGGTAATGAAGGGACATGGGGAGGCGTCAAAGATCGATGGAGAGCCGTTGAAAGGCGACAGAAAGTTAAAAGCAATGGGAAGGTGTTGAGGGCGAAAAAGTGGCTCTAAAGGGCGACGGAAAGGCGTGTAATTACAAAGAAGAGGTGTTAAACTGAAATGTTACGAGTTTGCATCCCTGTCTCCCTTTGGCGCCTCTCGATAGTCCGTTATGCTTCTCTGCCACCTTATAACGCACTGTAACGCCTCTTGTCGCCCTTTAACGCCTTCTCATTGCCCTTTAATATGCCCGTCATTACACTTTTTATTTTGGTAAGTGTAAAAAAAATAAATTCTTGTCCCTTCGCTGAAAATGATGCCGCCAAATATGTTTTAAATAGGTTTAGAGGCTTCTCTAGTAATACTCGATTTTTTATGTGACTATTGCATTCTAACCCCCCTACCAAATTTTGTTACACCCATATTACGGCCCTTGTGGTTCGTGAGCTTCATTCAAAATCTTATCAGGTCGCGGCTATAGTAGGATTTTTCATTTGCATCGAACATCTAGCAAATTCGTCCATCGGTTGAGGCTGGAATGCGCACAAGGTCTAAATATCCCGAATGCCCGTCCCATAGAAACACGTGTATAATGTCAGTATTCTAAGGGCCGATTTGACCACTTTAGTTCCTAGCTCCACCCAAAGTGACACACCATAAAAAGGCCTAAGCTGTCCTTTTCGAAAAACAGCTCCGGAAATGGTATGCAGACCGATTAGATTTTGAACTTTTAAGGCCCTCTTATGCGGAAAAAGTGTCATGTATACAAACTGTTGTCTCCAAATAGAATGCCGGCCATTTCGGCTGTATGTAAATTACGTGTCCTTCCACCAATTGGATTTTAGGGGATTTTAAATATGTTTTGCTATCATGTCTATTGATGATCTGAACTGATTGGTAAAAAAAATAACAAAAAATAACAATTTGTGGTGGGTCTTTTCCTATTTTTACTGGACAATTCTTGTCAGATGATAGCTATATCAACGATCCTGATTTTTGTGATACGTTGGGAGACAACAGCGAAAGCAGACCTTGTTACTTCTCACAATGTGACATGGCTGTCTCTTGGGCGTAAAACTGCAATGTATATCTCCTCGTTTGGCTCAGAGCTGTCAGCGTGTTATCCTCCAAGTCAAAACAGGACAGCTTTAGGAGGCCAAAAATAACGAGTCTCTTGTGGACAGAACATGACTATTCGTGGCGTCATTTACGACTGCGAATACTTACATAAAACACAATTCCCAAAATTTGGAACTATCTTATATTTCCATGAAAACGCAAACGTGCGAATTTTTTCAATAAATTGCCACATGATCTACATGTTATGGAACTGTGAATATCGAACATTAAATATTACACCCAATGTGATGCTCAATATGAAGTGTCATATGGGATACCAATACAACACTGTTACCATCATCATTCCAGGCGGCATTCAGCAGTTAAGCAATACTCATACATGTAATGATGTGGGCTTGTGATTAATGCCCCAAAAATGTGTTTTCAGTTCTATTGAGAAAGCGTACAATATCGAACAGGAAGCTCAGTGTATTTATGTACATCGCAGAAAGCGTCAGTTTTAACAGTTACGCTAGCTGTGAGGGTTGTATCACTGAAACACACCACGGTATACTCAGAACATAATCACCACGAACAATAGTATTCCATGAGAAACACATATAAGTATAGGATAAAGCCCGATGAGTTCTACATTCTTAACTGTGGAAAAGGCCTAGGCCGAAGGCCAAGTTATGTTACGGCCAATGTGATTGCAAAGAGGGAGATGACCAAATAAAAAATTCAGTTCCTTAACATCTTGTTCGGGATTGTTAATATGCCGACGTGAGAGTCCGTGCGTGAGTACAGATGAAATATATGATGAGATGTGAACTGTCTGTCCTGTAAGGATCTTGTGATAGGTTGTTATAAGACTTTAGTGTCCTGATGATTGTTTGTGTAAGGCTTATGGTGTAGTGTGTAACGTTAATAATTCACCAGATCTAATGTTTAATTCTCCTATCAATTATAGTCCGAGAGCCCGGAGGGTTTTATTTATGTTTTTAGGTCCAAATGTTCGGTCAGCTGTTTCTATATGGAAAATATGTTGGGAATTCAAATCTGGAACTCTTACAAACCCAAAGTGGGCAGATTTTTTAAAAATCGACTTTAAAGTAGGGTACCCTCAAATAAAGCTATGATTCTGTAATGGAAAATTGATAACGGACAAATAAGTTTAATATTAGTTTTTATGTATATACTTCCCTAAAAATTTGTATATTACAAATTGTATAGTATGCTCACACTGAGCCAGAAATTCAAATTAGGCACCTTTGAAGACCCAAGGGTGGTTATTTTTTTTTTTAAATAGCAAATAAATGGATGGTAGTTATCAATTATTAACATAATCTCACATTATTTATTTTGCTTGAACATGTGGATTGAAATTAATGAAAACAGGGTAATTGTTTCCGTAGTAAAAATATATCGGAAATTCTTATTTGGATTTTTTACTTGCTCAAAGGTAGCCGTTTTCTAAAAAAACGACTTTGAAGTGGGCTACCCTCAGATAATGCTAAAATTCTGTAATGGTAACTTGTTGAAGCACCAATATGTTAATGGTTATTTTTCATTCAAATAGGCCTCCATGATTATAAATGTGTATGTCCACTTTTATTGTGGCCACACTGAGCCAGGAATTCTAAGTTTGCACCCTTTCAGACCTAAAGGTGGTTATTGTATTTTAAAATAATCCTTTTATATATGACATCTATCGTTTATGATAATAAACACAGTTTTGTTTTGCCGGAACATGTACGTGTATATTTCTTTACATGTGTTATAATTTCGACAGACAAACGTACACGTGCTCTGTTTTTATAATATTGTATAATTTCCATACGACTTTTACTGACAATCTGGGTACCATCATGTCAGGCTCGATCAGTCTGTGATGATGTAGTCTTCATCACAACGCGAGGACGGACAAATCCGGGAAAACATATCTGCTTGGCTCTTGGTATAAAAAGTATGACTGGTAGTAGACGGATCATAGAAATTTTGAACAGAATTGGACATAGCATCAGTTACCACGTCATGGAATCTATGGAAACTGAGCTGGCTACTTTCGTCACAGAAAAAATTATTCAACACCTGATGGTATTGTTCAGCAGGCAGGCTTGTGTACAGGACTTGCCTGGGACAATTATGACGAATATACAGAAACCGTATCAGGCAGAGGTACACTGCACGATACAGTTGGTATATGTTACCAAAACAGAGTGAATGAATCTTCTATCTTTCAGTGTACATCAACATTAGCTAAAGACAACTCTGAAAAGGACAACAAAAATCTAAGCAGGAGACGCTCATTCTGCTACAAAGATGTTCAGTTGGAACCATACAGAAAAAAAATCTAAAATAAACTTGTTTTCTTTTGACACGAGGACTATTGATCGACCATTGCAGGATACCCAACTGAAATACAGAGACGTTTTGTGGATGATGAGCCTTATGTTAAGTCCAACACCTATGTGGGCTGGATGGAGTTCACTAATAACTGATGATCTTCTACCACAGCAGAAAATTATATATATGGAAAATCTTACATTCCCACCGACAAGACTTGATGTTGTTCTGGAAACCATGGAAATCTCTCAGAAGGTGGCTAGTGAATGTGATGAAAGTTACATGGTGGTTCATTATGATCTTGCATTGGCAAAACCAGCTCTTCAGATACAGGCGACAGAGTCACCAAGATTTGACAACCTATGCATCGCGTTTGGTCCATTTCATATCAGTCTGGCATATTTTGGAGCCATTGGCCATTTCCTTGAGAGCTCTGGTGGGCCTGAAATCTTGACTGAGTGTGATGTACTTGCTGTTGGTTCTCTTAACGGATTTCTATCAGGAAAACATTACAACAGGTTATGTATAAACGTTTTTTTCTACTGTGGTATGAATTTCTCTATAGTTCTATGTTTCCAGTCATATTCATCTGCTAATGTAAGCTAGTTAACATATTAGCATCATATGTAAATAATTAGGGAGCTCATATGTAGTTACGTAATTGTGAAATTGCAATGTAAACTGATTTTAAATGATTAATGTATATTCAGGTAAATTTATTGGTGTATGTGTGTGCTTGTTTTAACAGGTGTAAAAGGCTGCATCCACTACTTGCCACAGCGTTCCAGATACTACACTCTCAAAAGTTCCTTGATCAGCACGGTCCTATACCTGATACATTAATAAATGAGATATCTCTCCTTAAAGAAAATCCATCTGCACAAGCAATAGAGTCACTTGAATCCAGTGAGACATACCTTAAGTTCATGCGCCAGTACACTGAATACACAGACATCACCCTCTCTGGTGGCCATGGAAACACAGCCAGATTCTGGATGCTTTATGTCAGTTTAGTTCACCCGCATATGATGTTCTCACGAGCTTTTAAGACAAATGCTTTATGTCCTTGGTGAGATGCACTCTGTGTTCTTTGCATGTAACAGACCAAATTATGCCCGATGGATGGTGAGGTACCATCTTAATTTACTCAACGTAGACAACACTCATCCTGGCCTAAGACAGATCCTAGGGAATGGTGCCCTGACCATACGTCGTACCCACAAAACATTTTCCAGAACCGCAGTAGATCTTACTCTTGAGCAAAGCATAAATGCTGATGCCGCTTCTAGACACACTGGCATATCAGCATTTTCAACAATTGATAGCGCAAAGAGACGATGGATGGTCACCAGATCGGCCAGAAGTGCCATAGTTACATCTCTATTGGAGAAAGCAGGTCTAAAAGCATGTGATGACACAATGAGAGATATTAAAGTTTACCGCATCGCCAAAGATAATGATGACCTGAAGAAAATAAAGGAAGCAATAAAGGACAGAATAAATCCCTTTCGTATGGAAGTAGATGATAAACTGTATTGCTTAACCACCGGCAGAAGCATAAAAGATGATATAAAACATGATCTACTGCATTGTATTGAGATTGGACAAAAGTGGTGTCAGAAATTTGTAAATGGCTGTTTTGATGATCCCCTACGATTTGAGAAGCTGATTCCCAGAAGAAAAATTAAAAACTTTTCATCTGCTGCCCTCAAGAGTACTATAAAGAAAGATCTTAAGGTCATTGAGTTACAGGGAACAAGATACCTTTTTGGTCGACTGCTATATCTTAGCACTCTGAAGAAAATAGACATGGAAAAGGTGTTTACTTATCCTTTGACTCCTGTCCCACTATCACTTGCTCATGTTGATGGAAGTATAAACAAAACAGACAAGGCTAAGCTTCTTCATAAACTCGAAAGTATGGTCACCAGTACTGCACCTAGTCAAAAAGTTGATGTTACTCTTGTCGATGGGATGTTTCTTCTGCACACACTGCAAAATTTGCCAAATACATTTGGAGAAGTTTCAAATGTAATACTTTCCAAGTTGTGTGAGATGTCTGAACGTGTTGATATGATATGTGATACTTACGGTTCCCCTACTGTAAAAGATATTGAGCACGCACGACGATCAGATGAGACATCCTACACCATCACTGGACCTGAGCAACAACGACCTAAGGATTGGCAGAAAGCTCTACTGTCTGCCAGTTTCAAGACATCATTTCTCCGATTTCTCGCAGAACAGTGGACTCAACATTATGAAATAAAAGTTCTTGCTGGACATGATGTATACCTTGCCATAGATGAAGAGTGTCATCACTATGCTGTTGTTGGGAGCCAGATCTGCCATGACAAAGTATCAGCACTTGCCTGTTGCCACAGAGAGGCGGATACAAGGATAATATATCACGTGTGTTATATATTGTAGGAGGATGATCTCTCTATATTGGTTAGAAGTTCCGATACAGACATTTTTGTCTTTCTGCTGTTTCATGTGTCAAAGTTTATGGTCACACCTGCAGTCTGGATGGATGTTGGTCTGAGCTCTAACAACACAAGGCTCTACATAAATATATCCCAGTTAGTAGGATACCTGGATGTTGCTGTCATTGATGCATTGCCAGCTCTTCATGCGTTCACTGGATCGGATTACGCTGCCTCCTTCACGAATAAAGGAAAATTAAGACCTCTCGATCTCGTGATTAAACATCCAACCTTTACAGCTGCATTCGCATCTTTCGGTAGGAGTGATATGGTTGAGGAGACAGTCACTGCAGATATTGAAAAATTCACATGCACTCTTTATGGCATGCACAGACATAATAATATCAATGAAGTACGTCTAGCCTTGTTTCAGCAGAAATATGCTCCTAAGCAGCCAAACCAACCACTGGACAAAATAAAAGGGATCAACCCGAGCAGCATGCCACCTTGCAAACATGTACTGTACAACAAATTCCGTAAAACAAATTATATTACTCATATGTGGAAACATGCCACAGACAGCAACCCTTGTACACTTGATGCAGAGGGGCATGGGTGGTCGTTGGTTCAGGGCAAGTACATTATAAACTGGTTTGACTGTAATCAACTTCCAGAAAGCTTCATGAACATCATCGGCAATAGTGATCTTTCTTTTGCCGAGCTAGGTGTAAATGCCCCTGATCACACAGAAGAAGCAGCTTCTTATTCCAGTGATGAGATTGATGATGACGAAACATACTAATTGCCGAATAACTCACCGGAAATGAAATAAAATAAACTTACCAATTCACTTTGTAAGAAATAAGCTGCACATGATCATCAAAATGTCTTTTCTTTACGCAGTTTTTTTTATTATTTGATGATACCCCACCCCCCTCCCCGTATTTTTCATGAAACAAACCTTTTGGTGTCACTGAGACTTTTGGATTGGAATAAAAATACACAATTACAAGCTTGCACGATTAAAACACATAAAGTAAATATCCTGGATTTTTAGTAATTTGATATCATTGAGTTACAGCGGTATTTGACGGTACCCCACTTAAAAGTCGATTTTAAAGAAAACGGCTACCATTGAACTAGTAACATTTTCAGATTTGATTTCCTGACATATTTTCCTATAGAAATAACCAACCTGTTTTGATTCATATTAATCCACATGTTCAAGCGAAACATATAATGCGTGATTATGATAATAATTGATAACTACCATCCATTTATTTGCTATTTTAAGAAAAATAAACACCTTTGGGTCTTCAAAGGTGCCCAATTGAAATTTCTGGCTCAGTGGGGGCATAATTGGACTAAAAATACAAACTTAAAGGGAAGTATATAAATAAAAACTAATACTAAACTTATTTGTCCGTTATCAATTTTCCATTACAGAATCATAGCTTTATTTGAGGGTACCCTACTTTAAAGTCTATTTTAAAAAAATCTGCCCACTTTGGGTTTGTAAGAGTTCCAGATTTGAATTCTTCACATATTTCCCTATAGAAACAGCTGACCGAACATTTGGACCTAAAAACATAAATAAAACCCTCCGGGCTCTTGGACTAATATGAAAGGTTTAGCATTAAATGGTCTAATATACATGTTGCCTCAATTGATCGAAAACTCATTTCAGACAATTGTTTATTGTGATCTCAGATTTTATCCACATTGAAATTGTTTTTCCTATGGATTATATGAAAGGTTTAGCATTGAATGGTCTACTATACATGTTGCCTCAATTGATGGACAACTCATTTCAGACAATCGTTTATTGTAATCTCAAGTTGTATCCACATTCCAGTTGTTGACATTATTAAAGTAAATATATTTAAAAGCCTTATATTTTATAATAAAATTCAATTGTATCATCTCAAAAAAAACATGTGATATTTTTGAAATGGGAAAAAGTGGTATTTCTGGAATTTAAAGCAAAATCCACTTAAAGAAATTATGACATATGCATAAATCTGCCAACAACTGTTTGATTGATTTACAGTACATATATTATAACATAATATTTCCATCAGTTTCTTAACCCTTTAAAGCCCACTGGCAAAATTTTTGCCAGTGACGTTTTTGTGTCACGTCACAATAATTTTTTTTTTTTTTTAAAGGCTACACGACTTGAACCCGTTGTAAACTCCCTTGTCGTCTTGGTTAACTACAGTTTATGCAATTGATAGCTGATACCAACGCTTAGCAACGCTTAAGTTTGTCGGAAAATAGTACTTCCAGAATGCTACAAAATACCAATAAGTAGTTTTTTACATATCTTGTAGTAAGTAAGTTAATATTCATAAAGAAACTGTCAGGTGTGGTGATTTTCACCATGTAATTGTAATGGTGAAAACAGATTCATATTTGTGCATAAAAAGACTAATAATTTACATGACAAAAACATTTTCCATCGGGATAATACATGGTATTATAGTCTCCAGTAATGAATCTTTCTGTAAAATGATGCAACGAAATACATTATGTTTATTATGTAGACTGTCTGGTACTAAATCCCCGAGCATGCTAATATGTTAAGCACATTTCCATCCTTTTCTTAAAGAATGTCTGCTAAATGATATATACTAGGAAGACATTGCAACTGAAAATGTAGGTACTGGCAAGACAATTTGCCAGTGGGTACGTATGGTGTCTTTGATTGATATGATTATGATATATGCTTAATGATATCCTCTTCATGTTTTAATACGCTGTGAGGGATGAGCTAACTACTGTAAAGCAGATCAGAAAGCGAGGAAGTAGATGGTGTCATTAAGATGTGTATGAAATGTACAAGATTTATTGAAAGAGAATTTTAAATCTCCTGGGACCGTATTTCTCTCAATGTTCCCCCACAATCTGGTTGATAGCGTGCAGAGGGAGTACAACCTATATTCTCAGCAAAAGGAAATAGGCATTGTAGATAAGATGGAGGCTCTAACATTGTCAGGCATCATGCTTCTATCTGGATGCAACCGACTACCATATAGCCGGCTTTATTGGTCAGAATGAGCGGATATTCACAATTCTCTGGTCTCTGATTCTCTGAGGCAGAACAGGTTCAATGTTATCATAAGTGATCTTTATTTTAGAGATAATACTAATTTGTTAGGTGACAGATAGGCCTACTACAAGGTTCGACCAAAACTCGAAAAGTTGACTGGAGTTTTCAAGCAGAGTGATGTGGCTGAGGATTTCAGCATTGACGAAACCATGATACCTTATTTTGAAGCAGTTCATCCGTGAGAAGCCAATAAGGCTCAGTTTCAACTCGTGGTCTCTAGGATATACATGTATCACGTAAAACCGTATATTTGCGGGTCTAGAAACACCCCCCTAGTCTCAGTGTGCAATAAAATACATTTATGTATGATGCTCCTCGTGGGAGTGATTACTCAGTGTTTGTCACTACATCGAATATATCTAGGGGTACTGGGATGATTGTTAGTAGTTGTACTTGTCGCCCCCATCCGGGGAGATCATTAGAGATCCGTTCCGTCAGTACGGAAGCACTGGTCTACAGCAATCATCCAAGGGAAGCTGCAGCCTCCTCGTATCTGGCCATAATCTAATCGCTGCGCGAAATGCCACGGGATTTCAGCATTAAATTGCATAGCGAAACCCAAGTCTGAGCATGTCTAGATCCCCTAGACATGCCCAGAACCCCTTACTGGGCGAGCGAAGGAAAACGCTCTCAATAACCCACCATGCCCTATCACCCCCACCCTCACATCACCATATGTACATCATTCATCTCATCAATTGACTACAACGTTTTTATCGTAATACAATGTCACTTAAAATAACATTTGTGCCGAAAAGTGACGTAAAGCAATGATTTACTAATACTACTACTGGACACAATAAACACATTTCATTGACCCCTCTAAAGTCCACTGGCACAAAAATTGCTAGTCCCAGAAACCAATTTAAAAAAAAAATAAAAAAATTCAAATTTAAAATAGTAATAATGGTCTAATCGTAGCAATGAGTTGTATTTTCGACCAGGAGGCTTTGTTTTAAAAAGTTGGGCTTTAATTGGTTAATGAGATTGAACAATAATCTGTTGCATTCTGCCCAAATATATAATTTACACAACATCAATGACGAAAATGTGTTTTAATAAGGGAGTCAATCAAGTATGTTTATATTGTTATAAATCTCTTCGTGTCTTATTTTGTAGCTTTTCACACTTGCTTGAAAGAAAACTGACCATTTCTGGCAATTGCGAAAAAAATTGGTATTGACCATATATTGGCACAATACAACACATGGCCTACATTTTCTGTATTGGTCCCGTAGCATCAACAAGCCATACAGCGCTACAGAGACAAATTGAAACCCAAATGAATAAAAAATACAATGCGATATGCGATATCAGGTGTGTTCGCTTAATATTTTGAATTTTGAAAAAAACATTTTCATTGACGCGTTTTAAAATCTGGCCGACAAGAATATAATTAAAAAACGAATTTTAAAACCTGCAGATCATGGGCGCTATGGAATATCAATATTCAAATCCGGATTTATGCGAATAATTTCAGATCTGACCATGATCCCGGGATGCTGCAAAACTTAGCAGTAGGCCTTATCCTTTAGTTCTGAGGCGAGATTCCAGTGTCCCATTTCAACAGGATCGGATAAAAAATGAGTGATATATGACGGTTTAAATATTCACGAAATGTGTTTAGAATGAGATATCACTCCTACTACGACACGCCGCGGCAAATAGTAAAATGCGTTTTTTCAACCCTAACCACAGCGACGCGCGAATACCAATGTTTTTATCATGATTGATGTCGCGGCGGTGGCTGCGTTCATTATCATAAATTTAATAGACTAATTTATCGTGAAATCGTTTTTCGTCTACTATTTTTCATTTATATTATTATTGTTGCTTGATACTGTAGATGTGCTTTTGCATGTTTACTCGATCCAGAATATGGTTAATTAGGAAGAAATTGGACCAATGGCAAAAGATCATTATTACGCAGTTTTGAAGTTCTGCTGAAAAACTAGTGAACTAGAACAGGTAAAACCAACTAACATGACTAATGTAACATGATAAGTGTGAACAATGGCCTATTTCCATTACACATAATATGTTTGTCCAAAGTTAGCCCATCAAAAATATCTTTATATTTTCCAGGGTGTTAGCGAGACGTTGCCTAATCTCCCATCAACGTGTCAATCCACACACACATAAAGATAAAAAGTTATACTTTTGTACCTAACATATATGCGCACTTTCGTTGTTTCGCATCGCCCTTTTGTTGTTTCGCATCGCCCTTTCGCTCTTTCGCATCGCTCTTTCGCTCTTTCGCAGTTTCGTTGTTTCGCAGTTTCGTTGTTTAGCATCGCCTGTTCGTTGTTCCGCATCGCTCTTAGTCAGTTTCGTTGTTTCGTGGTTTCGCATCGCACTTTCGTTGTTTCGCACTTTCGTTGTTTCGCAGTCTCGCACTTTCGTTGTTTCGCACTCTCGCGGTTTCGCACTTTCGTTGTTTCGCACTTTCGTTGTTTCGTACTTTCGCAGTTTCGTACTTTCGTACTTTCGTTGTTTCGCTCTTTCGTTGTTTCGCACTTTCGCAGTTTCGTTGTTTCGCACTTTCGCAGTCTCGCACTTCCGTTGTTTCGTACTTTCGCACTTTCGTTGTTTCGCAGTCTCGCAGTTTCGTTGTTTCGTACTTTCGCTGTTTCGCTCTTTCGTTGTTTCGTAGTCTCGCAGTTTCGTACTTTCGCTGTTTCGCACTTTCGTTGCTTCGCTCTTTCGTTGTTTCGCACTTTCGCAGTTTCGTTGTTTCGTACTTTCGCACTTTCGTTGTTTCGCACTTTCGTTGTTTCGCTCTTTCGTTGGTTCGTAGTCTCGCAGTTTCGTACTTTCGCACTTTCGCTGTTTCGCTCTTTCGTTGTTTCGCACTTTCGTTCTTTCGTTGTTTCGTACTTTCGCAGTTTCGTTGTTTCGTACTCTCGTTGTTTCGCAATTGATGGGCGAATTGATGCCGAGCGAAATTCAAAGATTCATAAGCTATAGCTTAAGTTTGAGAGCATCTTAAGGTATATTAAAAGCTCACGTCAGCATGGAAATAATGAAAAGTTAAGGCAAAACGCGTAACAACATTTACAATATAGGTGAAAATTCAGTTTTCACTGACAAGCTAATCATTCAGCCATTATTTTATGACCATGCACATTTTAGTGATTATATGTTGGGTAAATAATTACCTAGTTATTTAATTTTTCAATTTTTCCAATTGTTTTCAAAAATGGCGAATACAAGCCTAAGGGGCCGTTCACCAACTGCGTAATGCTTAGATGGGGGTTAAGTGATGAGTTACGGGATTTAGTCAAACTAACGTTAAAAAGTGTTACGAAGGAGAGCTGTGAACGGCCCACAAACACTAGCAGGCAAACTATCGTAAGTAACATGATGCAATTACGCTAGTTTACCTGGAAATATTCGTTTAGGCCTACTGCGCTGTCATATGTCAAGTGAATTCGTCCTGTGGCGAATTACTTTGTTCTCAGTAATGTTCCTGACGATATAAATGGGCGCGGGCCCTAGGGTAGCGGTTAGCACCGCTGCCTTTCACGCCGATACCGGGCTCGTTCCCCGGTTCGTTCCCATGTCTCGGCGGTTTGAAAGAAACAAAAATAATTCTTCCCCATCAACTCGTAGAAAAAAGTATTGTGGTGAGCCTACGTGACCCATAGGTACCGTGCACGGCATCAGACCGCCAAGGCTCGAATTGCGAATCCTGTGTCTGGAGGTCTGTGTCATCTCATTCATCTCATCATCCTCATGAGGTTATCCTGGCCCAGTTTAGCCTATATGTGCACACAGGTGGCCTAAAATCCCATTCATTTCATGTTCATTTCCTGACGATATTCCGCAGAGAAATTAAAATTGTGGACACTACCAGGCATTTTGTGACAGACATAAGCCGTCTGCGCCCCACTAAAGCCTGTCTCGGGGCAGGCGTGAGATTTAGGGCGTAGCGACGCCACAGCGTATGCTAATAATAATAACGTCTCGCTGGTGCAAGCGACGTCCCTCTCTATTAAACGACAGACGTCATATAAAGAGTAACAGATACACAATATATGTTTCCGCGACAAAACCAGACACCTGTGAAACCGCGAAAGTGCGAAACAACGAAAGTGCGAAACTGCGAAAGTGCGAAACAACGAAAGAGCGAAACAACGAAAGTGCGAAACAACGAAAGTGCGAAACTGCGAAAGTACG
The DNA here is from genome assembly GCA_964017125.1 of Flabesymbios commensalis. Lineage (NCBI taxonomy): Eukaryota > Metazoa > Annelida > Polychaeta > Terebellida > Flabelligeridae > Flabesymbios > Flabesymbios commensalis. The sequence goes on along the minus strand of OZ024916.1, from coordinate 43,056,421 downwards.
AAACAACTAAAGTGCGAAACTTCGAAAGTGCGAAACAACGAAAGAGCGAAACAACGAAAGTGCGAAACAACGAAAGTGCGAAACTGCGAAAGTACGAAACAACAAGAGTGCGAAACTGCGAACGTACGAAACAACGAAAGAGCAAAACAACAAAAGTACGAAACTGGGGAAGCGCGATGCGAAACAGCGAAAGAGCGATGCGAAACAACGACGCTGGAAACAACGAAACAGCGAAAGAGCGATGCGAAACTGAGAAAGAGCGAAGCGAAACAACGAAACTGCGAAACAACGACACTGCAAAACAACGAAAAAGCGATGCGAAACTGCGACACTACGAAACAACGAAAGGGCGAGACTGCGAAAGGGCGATGCGAAAGAGCGAGATTTTAAAGAGATTTTAATTTTTGAAACAGCGAAACAACGAAAGGGCGAGATGGCCCTATCCGGACACCATAGTATTTTGTGACGTAAAAATATTATTGGTGATAAACAAAATGGTATGGATTGCCTATAGACCGGGAGGGAAAAAAGAGAAAAGAGTCAAATTGCTGAAACTCATTAATTAATACAAAAACCTCAGCATTCCTAAACTATATTATGTAGGGGCCTAATAATTGGCATTTATTCAAGGATACAATTGTCCCTAGGATGAATTTCTGTAATTGTTAACTTTGACGCTCTTCACTTGAATACAAATATTTCCCGCCTTTTTATATCATCATCTTAGGTTGCCGTTGCAGATAAAGTCACTCCTAGAATTTCTGTCACTGGTACATATTATTTTGAACTCCTGCATCAATTGAAAACAATTCTAACCTTGACGCAATATCCTTAAATAAATGCTTTCGGCGGTGTAGGCCTACATTGGCGTTGTTGAAAACATTTCGGTCTCTCATTCCTTCCACGTTATATTATTGATCAGAGAGAACAGAGCCCTGTGTCACACGTGTGTAGGTCATTCATTATTCAAGTTATTTAGGTGCACGTGATAACGGATCCTGCTATGGCCTCGTAACAGATAGTCAATCACAACATGAAGGACAGGTGGCTCTTAGTGGTGACAACAATGGGTGCCCACTTCCTGCACTGAATACAGGTGATTATGCATAATGGAATTCTAGTGTCCACAGAGAAGTGGGACATAATAACAATAGACTGACCTAGAAATAAGGCAATTAATTAATAACGATAAATCAAAATCAACAGTATCCAATTGACTTGGACGACCTAGTGGACTGACTCTATGTTGAGGTTGACGCAAGAAACTTCCTATCTGCACAATCTATATCAATAATAATTGCCAAAAAATCATCTAGTAAATGTCTACTACGGAAAATTTGGAATGACATACACTTTAAGATACCTATTCATATAGAATCATCATCTTGGTATCTACACTCAAATGTTTAGGGTCAGATAATTCATTTATGATAAATTTAACAGCTTTACATGACGTCATATTAATATTATAGATGGCCGACGTGTTAAAATGTTTTTTTTCGAGATCTTGAATAGGCAACAGTGAAACATGATTAGCTACAATAATTTAATTTTCCATGCATCATCACATATTCCCCTACATAATACACACGAACACAACTAGACAACTTTGCAACCTTGGAAAAAAATTGCTAGGAATGCACAAAAAAGGAAAATCCATGATGGCCGCCACAAATTATTATATAGAGATAACTTTAGAACGGTTTGTTCGAATTTAATGTGAACATGGTTTATAATAGTTTCCTGTATGCCAAGTCCATTTCTGACAACATTTCAATGATTCCGGTCATATTGTGGCTTCTTACGTTAAGGTCAATGTTATGCGGGGTATTTAGAAACATAAAAAACTAGACTAGATATTGTTATTATTGGACGCAGATGTAAAGGAAGAGGGTTGACTTGATCGCACAACACTAACTAGAAGACTAATTATATCAGACAGTTTTTACTTGCCAAAATAATAAATCAATACTGCAGCTATTGTGGATGTATTTATGCTAATCGTCAGTGATAGTTTCATGCAGTCGATATTTTTCAATCGATAGAAAAAAAAGTAGACATACATTTACGTTTTTCTTATGAATTTCCACTTTATCTTAGCTGACGTTTTAAGTACAGAAACATAATACAATATAGCAGTAGATACAAAAGTTCATAAATGTTTTTTGTGTCTAATTCAGTGTACATGATTGTATTTGTTAAAAAGTGCTAGGATATACAACTGTTATGATCTGTGCTATAAAATGGAAAGGAATAGTGATAATGAATTACAATCTACCAAGAAAGAGGTAGAAAGAGTCAGATATGTAACTTTGCACTCGCATAAAATTTGTCTGAGAGTTATTATTCATGCTAATTTGTTCATTAAAGTGGGCTGTATACCACAAAAACTTCGTGGCCCCTGACGCCGAGGGCTACGGCCGATAACATGTAAATAAACCACATTACAATATCCAAACTTGATTTCTGTAATAGAACAGAATTATAACGAGTGTCGTGCTTAGCGTTTTAAGGGTTAAGTTTTTAACTGTCTTGAGCTGATCAATTAACCCTTTAACCGCCGGTGCCGCATAAACTCGGGTTTTCATTTTTTATTAGCACATTAATACCACATTTTAAATATGTTAAAGATAAAATGTGACATCAACCAGCAAGATTTGAAAAGAGTTGACCTCCATATTGTCAAATCTGCATAATTTTCACTCATTTGAAGTTGTGGATCGCGTCAGCGAGACACAACTTCAAGTGGGTGAAAATGCAGATTGAATAATTTGGCGGGTAAAGGGTTAAACAATGTACTTCGTAATGGCTGCTACACAGTTCCCAGCAAACACAAACAATTTGTATGACATTTATACAATGTTGGGCCAACGTCGAAGACGTTGGGCCAACGTTGCATAAATGTTATTCAAAGGTTTTGTGTTTGCTGGGCTATACGTGATTTTAGTGAAAGTTTCAACTATTTTAAATCGATATAAGAACTACTTGTATGTCTGTATGATTACTAAAAATAAATCAATACACAAAATACTCATGGGTCACCGTTAAGCACACATTCGATGACATTACTATTGAGCAATTATCGGGTAAAAAAAATACAAAAAATATTTTTACATGCCAGTATATTTTGTAATCAGGTGATTATACATTCAAATATTATTTATCGGCTGCGAATTATGAAGCCAGGAAGACATAGTGCTCAAACTGATATGGCATGATTCTCACACTAGCAGTTGGAGAAAGTCGGCAAGAGGGATCCTAGTAAACACAAAACATTTGTATAGCATTTGTACAATGTTAGACCAATTTGGAATACGTTGGGTCGACGTTGTATAAATGGTTTGCAGATGTTTACTGGGATGTGATTAAAATAAATTATTGACGTCAGTTTTGAGTTATAAACTGTATTGTTGTTGTTTGTTTTCTATTTAGAAAATACTCATCCAAGAGACGGGCGAGTGTGTCTCTGGTCAACACAATGCCACCAGACAGTATACAATGTAACGTTGGCAATGTTTTTTTTGCATCGATAACGGCCGCTGTGCATGATATTACCTGATATAAACGTGTTTCTCCGTCGTCCCCATGAAGGTGTGGTGGAAGATGAGTCTTAGTAATCATCACACCCACATGTCTCATCTAAATGACATTGACCTGAAAAAAGGCACAAGTAAATGGTTTCCATGCATGACTGTAGGTACACATGGTACAGCACAAAACGTCGCTTTGATGTTTTTTTCGTGTTTTGCTCAGGATTTATGTGAATTTGTGAACCACTGCAATAAAAGACATTATTTTTCACTGTTTGTTTGTTTTGTTTTTTCATTATTACGGGTAGAAATGGAGCCATCATTGTGGAATTGAAGACATTTTTTGTTTTGAATTTTACTTTTATCACCTTTTCTGGTGGTTCTCATCATTAAATTTTTCGTAATTGCAAAAAAATGATGCCATCTCTAGCCTTTAATTTAAAAATAGTTGCAATTAATGCTTGAAGAGGTAATAGTCCAGGAAATCTAGCCTCAAAATTAGCTCAACCTGGAATAAATTGTTAACAGAGGTATTTCGGGTTTTTATGGTTCAGAAGACCCTGTTGCATCAATTCTGAGCAGCAACCACCTAACAATCATTTCAATCATATGCAAATTAGCATAATTTGCATAATTTGCATAATTAATGAGGAAAACGTAAAATCGCAATAACTAATCAAGCTAGAAAGTTAATTTTTGTGTCTACACCTATGTTTTCCACCCCGTAGAATTCGATTAAGTTGATATTGAATTCCTCAAAACTACCTAATTAGCATAAATTTGCATAATTAATTCAAAAATTTGAGAAAAATGACATAGCTTTTGAATCAGTTTACTTGACAAGTTGATTTTTGCGTCTGAACTTATATTTTCTACCCCTCTTTATTTGATTGAAGTATCTTTAGCAAATTCTGAGCAGCAAACACTTGGAAGCAATGTTTAACATATGCTAATTAGCATACTTAGCATAATTTGCATAATTAATGAGCAAAAAGTAAAGTGGTCTAAAATCACTATAACTTTTTAAATAATTAACTTAGAAAGTTATTTTTTGTGTCTACACCCATGTACTCCACACCGCAGAATTCGATTAAGTTGATATTTAATCCCTCACAGCGTACTAATTAGCATAAATTTGCATAATTATTTCAAAAAAATGATAGAAATACATAGCTTTTGAATCAGTTTACTTGAGAAGTTGATTTTTGCGTCTTAATCTGCATTTTCCACCCCTCTTTATTTGTTTGAAGTCTATTTATCCAACTCTGAGCAGCAGCCACTTGGCAACCTTTTTGGTCATATGCTAATTAGCATAATTTGCATAATTAATAAGGAGAAAGTAAAATCGCTATAACTTCAATAATAATTAAGCTAGATAGTTTTTTTTTGTGTCTACACCCAGGTTTTCCACCCCGTAGAATTGGATTAAGTTGATATTGAATTCCTCAAATCGTCCTAATTGGCATAATTCATAAAAAATGTAAGAAAAATTGCCATGGCTTTTAAATTAGTTTACTTAAGAAGTTGATTTTTGCGTGTAAACCTATATTTTCCACGCCTCTCTATCCGTCTGTAGTATATTTATCAAATTCTGAGCAACAACCACCCGGCAACCATTTTAATCATATACCAATTAGCATACGTAGCAAAATGTGCATATTTAATCAGGAAAAAATAAAATAGCTAAAACTTCAAAAATAATTAAGTTAGAATGTTATTTTTTGTGTCTATACCCATGTGTATTGTCTCTCCATATACGTGAACTAGGGCATCTGATGTGACAAAAACGTGAGGGTAGACATGGAAATTTTAGTTTTTTATGACTTAATTGAAAGCAATGGATCATATTCAAATTCCTAGCCAATTTATGGTCTCATATCTCTCATAGGCACCTCAAAACCTTTCCACAAACAAAATATTTTTCATTGTCAGTCAGAAGTCGTCATTTGATAAGCAGCCTAATGTCTGATTTACTAATATGCCTAGTAAGTTGGAAAGCACGAGGCAAATCAATGTGTCTATTATTTTTCCTAAATAGGGGCCTATTGATGTAAGGGTGTCAAGCTGTAATTTGCATGGTTTTAATGTAGTAGTCAGATATACCCTCTGAAAACAGTCCATTACGCTGTGCCCTGTAACGTGAACTACACGTGTTGTGGGATTATGCCAGATTATTTCAAGAGCATGTCTAAGTTTTTTAGCCATTTTAATTTCCAGTGTAGAAGCCTATACCATAGACATGTTTTTACTCTTTTTGTTTGAATAGGAGTCAGTATCATGGGGAGCCTCCGTGACCGAGAGGTAGCGTGCTCGGCCTCAGACCGCCAGGGCTCGAATTTCGAATCCTGTGTCTGGAGGACAGTGTTATCTCAATCATCTCACCATCCTCAGGAGGTTCTCCTGGCTCAGTTTAGCCTAAAGCCCGATTTATTTCATGTTTTTGTTTGAATAGGAGCATGTCTAGAAACACCCCCGAATTCAAATTACTCACGTAAGCAGTTCAGATCATGCTATGGCTCATTTAGTAAATCAGAATTTAAAATGTCATTGTTAAAGGCCTCAAAGTGAATTTGATTAAATTCCCTGGTTCAGGTCCTGAGTGAATTTATTAATTTTATAAGGATATAGTGTAATATTTTGAACTACCGTGCAATTACAATTAATTTGCTTCCAAGTGAATTTGTATCAAATTTAAAAGGTGCTTAAAATGTGTCTTTTTAATAAATATTGCCAATCTATACTTAATAGAACACGAGTTTTTATGTTTCGTCCTTCGTTGAACGTCCACCCTGGACACATATATATACCTCACACACAGCTGGGTTGAAACGTATATAATAACGTCTTAGGAGTTGTTTTTGTACCGTTATTTGGCTTTTATTCAATTTTCATCACAATTTTCAGATAATGTTTCCGTCCACTACAAGTCAGCACGATACAAACCCAATGCCAGGTCAATGCTAGACCACAATCTGCAGCGCTGGCCAACATCCACTTGGCAGTGCATTTTGCTGGCTGTAGGTGCAGCGTGACTACAATGGGCCATGTACACACGATACACTGACGCAATGTCAGGTCAATGTTGTGCCAGTGTCGCAGACAATGGCCCAAATCAGTCCAGTGCATGGTCGTTCCAGTGATAGAAACACCCAGCACCAGACATTGAACCAATGCTGGGTTTACCGTTGGCCCACCGTCTGTAACGCCGGTACAAACCCGATCCAGCTTTGTGACATACAGTGTGTCCACCAACAGGGAGCTGTGCCGGTGAAGGTTTGTTGGTTGTCTCCAGGGCGCCCAAAACCACGAGGTATTCAATCCCAAGATTGGGTTAATATTTGGGAAGCAGTGCAAGCAATGGCACTAGCACACAATTGGATCCCAAACTAGGCTTAGCATTGATGTAGGGGGTTAAAGAAACAAGCGAAGCGATGCTTCACAAATGTAAGAGTCATTTAATGTTGCCGAACGATGCAAGTGCCATTAGATATTTCTTTGAAACATGTCCTTCAGACAGTTATTTATTTCATAAAAATTCAGTCCCAAAATATGCTTCACAAATGTAAGAGTCATTTAATGTTGCCGAACGATGCAAGTGCCATTAGATATTTCTTTGAAACATGTCCTTCAGACAGTTATTTATTTCATAAAAATTCAGTCCCAAAATATTTATTTCAAAAAACTCCGCCCCCCCCCCCCTGCTAATTGAATAGTGTTTTTACAATTCACATCTTGTACATGCACGTCGCTGTATACATATGTTGTTGTATACAACAGAAAAAAACGTTAGTATGATTATAAGGTATAGGCCCTATTATCATGTTTATGATTCATAAACTTTTCTGTATCAGGCCCTAGCTACACAGGTTTATATGCCAGTGTTCAATTAGTCACTTGGTGGCTTTGGGGCCTGTCAACAATATTTACATCGGATGGAAAACATGTTACTAACTCACTGATTCAGTTCCTTATACATTGTCAATATCTAAAAATATCTAAAATTGTAAAACGCATAGAATTAGTTTTTTTCACCCGACATCATTTTTTAAGCCGATGTCAGACAATATTTTATGCATTTCTGGTATGACCCCTGAGAATATTTATGTTATTTGTGCACAGGCTGCATTGTTTCAGTGTTTGTTACTTACTAGCTTTGGCTAGCTTTGCGGAGCATGGGTTAAAGCTAGTTTATTATAATTAGACAGATCCAGGGTACTTTGAAGGGATTTAGCGGAGTGATAAATATAATATAATGTCAAGACATCAAAAATACCATTTAAAGTGAACTTATTTAAAATATTATATAATTTTTAACAATATTAATTATGCACATGTATGCTAATTACAAAGATTTGGAGTATTTAAAATCAACTTGATTGAATTATACGGGCTGGTCAAGTTAATTAAATTAGCAAAGTTAGAGCTTTTTCAAGTTGTTCTTAATTAATTATGCAAATTAGACACATGTCGCTAATTGGCATATTAGATTGATACAAGAAAACCACTGCTCAGAATTTCTATTGTTACAGCACATTCAAGTTTGTCCTAATTAATTACACAAATTAGGCGAATAATGAGCCCACTGCTACGAATTTGCTCAGCAGGAGCCATATACGGTTAAAATACCTTGTTAAGTTCATCATGAACTTAAACGAACTTAGCAGGATGGAATACATGGCTGTAGGCTTATAAACCTTTCCAAGTGAACTTGGAACAAATGAAGTGAACTATTTGATAAATTATAGAATTTTTAGCAATTTCATGAATAATTATGCAAATTTGGGCTAATTAGTAAGGTCTGGAATATTCAATACCGACTTATTCGAATTCTACGGGGTTGTAAACATGGATGTAGACACAAAAATTAGCTTTCTAATTTTAAGATTATTTCAAATGTTATAGCTTTTTCAAGTTTTTCCCAATTAATTTAGGGTAATAATGCTGATTATCATATGATGAAAATGCTAATTTATGCTAATCAGACGGCTCCAGGGTATTCAAAATGTTTTTACAGAATTCAAGCAGGTGAGAAATATCGGTCCAGACAACAAAATCAACATTTGAGGTGAAATATTTAATTAATTATAATTTTTTAGCAATTTCATGATTAATTATGGGAATTTATGGTAATTTATGCAAATTAAAAAGGTCTGTTGTATTCAATACCGACTTATTCGAATTCTACGGGGTAGAAAACATGAGTGTAGATACAAATATTAATTATGCAAATTAGGCTGATTATGTAATTAGCATATGATCAAAATGCTAATTAGGCGGTTACAATGTATTTGAATAATTTTTTTTATAGAATTCAAGCGGGTGAGAAATATAGATGCAGACAACAAAATAAATATTTATGAAGTCAACTATTTGATAAATTATCGATTTTTTTAGCAATTTTATGATTAATTATGCAAATTTATGCTAATTAGGAAGGTATGGAGTATTCAATACCGACTTATTCAAATTCTACGGGGTGGAAAACCTGGATGTAGACACAAAAAAATAGCTTTCTAAGTTTAAAATTACTTCAAAAGTTATAGCATTTATAAGTTTTTCCCAATTAATGGTGCAAATTAGGGTAATTATGCTAATTAGCATATGATGAAAAAGCTAATTTATGCTAATCAGACGGCTCTAGGGTATTCAAAATATTTTTATAGAATTCAAGCAGGTGAGAAATATCGGTCCAGATAATAAAATCAACATTTGAAGTGGAGTATTTAATTAATTATATTTTTTTTAGCAATTTTATGATTAATTATGGAAATTTATCCTAATTTATGCTAATTAGAAAGATCTGGGGTATTCAATACCGACTTATTCGAATTCTACGGGATAGAAAACATGGGTGTATATACAAAAATTAACTTTCTAAGTTAATTATTTCAAAAGTTATAGCATTTTCAAGTTTTTCCTGATAATTTATGCTAATTAGGCTAATTATGCTAATTAGCATATGATCAAAATGGTTTCCAGGTGGTTGCTGTTCAGAATTTGTTCAGCAGGCCCCTCTGAGACATAAACACCAAAAATACCTCTGTTAACAATTTATTCCAGGTTGAACCACTACTTTTACTGCACTATAAGGGGAACATACATGCTGTGGTTCCTTCTGATAATTTATTTTACACAGGTGCTATTTTTTTAATTTTTGTAAAACAATGCAAAAAAATAAAATAGACCACTGCCCTTATGAGGAAGTTCTGGGGGGCATCATTAAGGTCGTTTGAACATAACAATGTGGGAATCTCTAATAATTAAAATACCCAGGGAATGCAGCATTTGTTTTCACATAACATAGTGGGAATCTCGAAGAATTGAAATACCCGGGGGAGGCTGGACTTCTATATCCAGGGTAAATCCTGGGTTAAGTTTTGTTTGCCGGCTGGGCGCAAGGAGCGTAAAAATGTTTTTTTAGCTATAAGGAAGAAAATCCATCAACATTTTCTTTCTGTTATGACCCCCTCGTGGACCTAAAAAAGCCGGGAAGGGCCGGAGGCTCAATGCCCAAATATCTTATTGTTACGTGTATATGTGGTATATTTGCTACTGTTACTGTATTGCGGGGGTGCATTTATGTACCTAAAAACTAAAACTCTCAATAACGTTCATCTCAGTAGTTTTCTTCAGCTGCTTCAAAAAGTTCAAGTGTCTAGGTGATGTTTTTAATTCTGTATCCTTATGTAATTTGCAACATTAAGGTCACAACTTTTGGACGTTTTTATAATTCAGCTCAGGTTTTGATCTAGCACAGGTATTTGTCTTGCTCAGTAAAAACTGTGAAATGTGGTGAAATATTTATTTATCACTCATGTCGGCAGTTACTAAAAAGGATCAGCATATTTTTAGACAATTTAAAAAAATATGTGACTACAAGGGAACCGTCGCAGATTGCAAGCCCATCTGAGAGGCCAAAAAACTATCATTACATATAAAGCATCACCTACAACATAAAGAGGAGGTAGAAATTGTAAAATAAAATAAAAATGAAATGAATCGGGTTTTAGGCCACTTTTGTGCACATACAGGCTAAACTGAGCCAGGAGAACCTCCTGAGAAAGTAGAAATGAGTGAGATGACACTGCAGACAGAGGCTTCAAAATTCAAGCCCTGGCGGTCTGAGGCCGAGTACAATACTGAATATTACAAGAGGATAAGGAAGAAAGATTTTTATTTCTTTCAAACCGCCGAGACCGGGAAACGAACCCCAAGCTCTAGCGTGAAAGGCAGCGGTGCTAACCAGTAACCTAGGGCCCCCGCCAATTGAAAAAGAGGTAGTACACATTGGGGGCAAATCCAAAATTTAAAAACATAGTCTAATTAAACAAATAATTGAGATAAAATAATTATGAGGAATTGAAACTCTAAATTTACTAGATTGGTGCCTCAAGTGGAGGCACTACCCTAGTAAATTTAGAGTGTCAAATACCGATATTTTGGCAATTTTAGTGAATTACCAACTTCTGTATGTCAATATTAAAAACTGCACCATTAATCCAGTGATTTGTGATCACATTCATGTACCACATAGCATAGTTTAAACATAATGAGATATCCATCATAATATCATCTCACTAATAATCTTATAATTAATTTTAAATAATCCTAATTTTCTCCTGTTTTCATTAGAAAACATTAAGATTTATCTCAACTTGTGTAATGGAATTAAGAGAAAGTTAAATCTCAATTTTTTTTACTGGTATGGGCCCCAGGACCCCCTGACCCTCCGGACCGTCTGGATCCGCCACCCCCCCCCCCCCCTCCGTTGACTCAAGGGTGAGTCAGCAAAGCTGGAAGCAACGCTAGAAGAAAGTGTCAGCAAGAGATGAATTGCACACAGGGGTAAGAGAGCAGACATCCCAGTAAACACGAAACACAAATCCAATGTTGGTTTAATGTTGGTCCACCATCCTCCACGTTGGCCCAACATTAAAATGTCATTGGATGAAAGTCTCGTGTTACTGAGATGTATTGCGCAAGGAATCCGGCTGGGATTTCCAGACATAATGATTTGCAACGTTCACCTTATTATGTGACCAGAGCCATCTCTCCCATCGGCACCTCATCCGACGGGCTCGTGTTGGCCAAGTTATTTTGTTTCACAAAAAAAAGAAGGAACCCTTCAGTACTATCAACATGCAACCCGGGGGAACCCTTGCATGATTCTCCTGGAGTTAAATGGTAATAGTACTGAAGGATTCTTATTTAAAAAACCCATATTGTTTAGACTGTATGTCCACTCTCTTGACAAGATGAAGGCCACCGATTTTGAAATCTTGCTGATTGATATGACGCTTGTCTTTAACATGTTTGAAAGCTGGTATTTAATGTGGTAATAAAAGATATAAAAACACGGATTAATTCGGATGGATTAGTCAGATGCCGCTATAATGCACCATAGATCGATCAAACCTTCTTTAGTGTTATTTTATTCCGCAAATTGTTTTATGTACTGTTAAGCAGGGTTTGGGTCAATTACTTTTTTCAATTATAATTATAAATACAATTACAGCTTTTTATATATTTTTTATTACAATTATAATTACAATTACTTTAATTTGGAACTTTTCAATTACAAATACAATTATAGTTTGCTGGAAACTTTCAATTACGAATACAATTACAATTATATTTTTCAATTACAATTATAATTGCAATTGTTGGTTTGTTTTTTCACTTCTTGTGTAAAGACTGGTTGATAAAAGAGACGTAAACACAAACTTTATTAGCTAATACTTATTAGCTTAGCTGTATTTTACATCTGCAATATATCAAAACCAGGCTATATGAAAATATAACCAGCGGCAATACACGGTGCCGCACTGCAGACACTAACCTAGCAATCACTAAATCCTCATAACTAGAACTACTTAAACGACTAGATTTTGTAGCAGTTGTGTAGCCGTAAATATACATGAAAATAAACCCTGCAGCCTTTCTGGACATGGAGAAAGCTTTCGATCGTGTGAATAGAGATCTTTTACTTTTACGTTTACTAGAATATGGTATTGGTGGGAAATTGTGCAATTCAATAAAAAATATGTATGATGATAACAAATCAAGTATTTTATTGAATAATTTATCCACCAATTGGTTTAATGTAACGTCTGGTGTAAGACAGGGGGATACACTTTCTCCTATATTATTTTCATTGTTTAGCAATGAACTGGCTGTAGGTGTTAAAAACTTGAATTTAGGAATTGACATAGGTGGGAAGAAACTCAGTATTCTACTTTATGCAGATGATATTGTGCTTATGAGTGAATCAGAAAATATTAGATTATTGTCATAAATGGTGTAAAAAATTGATGTTGAAGATTAACGAAGATAAATCTAATGTCGTTCATTTCAGGAAAACTAGAAAACCTTGTACTTTATTTCAATTTCAATGTGGTTATTGCCATTTAAAAACTGTTCCTTATTATACATACCTAGGTATTCCGTTTGACGAACATCTTACATTTGTACATTGTATAAAAAATAGAACATGCGCTGCATCAAGAGCATTTGGTAGGTTGATTTCAACATGTCACTCGTTAAAAGATGTAGGATATAACACATATATTGTCAATTATATGATTCACTTGTAGAGCCGGTGCAAGATTATGCATCAGAAGAAATTTGGGGCTTTAAAAATACAGAAATGTGTAATAAAGTGCATGAAAATGCAAAGAGATTTTATTTAGGGGTACATAAATTTACACCTTTGTCTGCTTTATATGGGGAAATGGGCTGGATTGCTGTCAAGTATAGAAATTATTCAAATACTATGAAATTACCTAATACCAGTATAACCAGACATGTTCTTCAACAAGATATTGATCTATCAATGACAAATAAAAACAATTGGTGCAGTAACTTTAAACAATTGCTAGTACGATTATCTATTTATGATGAAAGTTTATGGAAAACTAATTGTTATGATTTGAGTGAGATCAAGTCAAAATTATTTAAACTGATGGAAACAACCTGGTTGATTGATATGCACAACAAACCCAAATCACGTAGATATATCACATTTAAAACCACACTAATTGTTTCTAGCCACGGTAAACAATATATTTCAAAACCAAGGAGAAGTTTATTAATTCAATTAATCAGAGGCATTTTACCTTTAGCTTTAGAAACTGGACGTTATAAAAGAATACGAGATCCTGTAACAAAAACCTTTAGAAGTTTACGAGTTGAAGAACGTTTGTGTAATATGTGTGACCTTTCTGAAACAGAAGACGAAATTCACTTTGTATTTATATGTTCCCTATACGACAATTTTGGAACAACGCTTTTTCAAACTGTGACTGAAAACAATCGCATTTTTTTTAGAGCTGAATTATGCTGACAAATTCTCATTTTTAGTTATACATTTTTGGAAACCTCCAAAATTTGTGGAGGCTGCATGGAAAGAGAGAAAATCGAAATTATTCCGATTATAAATTACTCGTGTTGTTTTGAGATAGATATCATGCATTTATGACAATAGATTTAGTGTTTATAATTATTGTAATTATTGTAATTAGTAAAATTGACATAATCATTGAAATATGTAAACAGATTTAACAGGTCATCTACACTGAGCTGGTGGGCTTTAGATAGTCCCACCTCAGTGTGGATGATTATATAAAACTGAGCCGCTCTTCCCGTCAGGCAGGACTGTTTGGTCGGGGCTGGTTCGGTGGTGGATCAACGTCGTAGGCGTTGGGCCAGCATTGAGCCGGCGTCGACCGGACATCTCGTGCTTGTCGGGCCACAGTGTCACCAACACCCGCAGATATATTTTTGTATTTGGAGTGATTTGTAAGCCATTTTTGGCTGGACATTGTATAAAAACTTTGTCACTGAAATAAATAGAGATATATATATGCCCATGAATATTGTTCCCACCAAAACTGTGTTTTAAATTGACAACAATCGCTTTCGTTGGCTGTAAAGATCTAAAATGACCAGGCAAACGGATAATGGTGTTACAATGACGGGCTGTATTGTTGGCCCGATATTTAAACATCATCTAGCCACTTTTTCATTTTGTTGACGGCGGTGTACATTGCGTAACTGCTCGCCAATGGCAAAATAGGTCCCAGGAGGTCGAGTTCATATTTGATATTATGTTTACCTAAAATAATTGGGAAATTACTAAAAAGGAGATAAATTTTAAGGGTTAATGTTATTTTAGACGTCATTTCTTACATGTATATAAACTAAAGTGTTAAATATCAAGGAATTTCTAACAAACTATATCTAATAAATGTCGCAGTTAATTGGATTTAACATGTCTTGTCTTGACTGAGAACGATCACGGCATGCATTTCAACACGTTTCTCACACCTCGCATCAAATGGACTAGCAACGACACTTTCCGACAACACTGTATAGGATGGGATGTATGCATAAGATTGTAAAATTAAATGAGCTGAATATCTCAGTGGATTTTTCGCTATTTCCTTGCAAAATAACTCAAGCTACTGTGTTATGCTAGTTTATGTTTATGTCACCTTATGATATATGAGATCAAATGTTTGCATTTTAATTATTACATTATATTTCTAAATTGCAATTGTTTGGGCGAGCATTGAACAAGCGAGATAAAAACACGAAAGACTCAAGCGATGTTGCTAAATTAAGTGATTGCCCACCACCGGTGGCATATTTAAAACAACATTGGTTTACTGTCTTAGTGTGTGCTGGGAAGGTTGGTCCATGCCGTAGGGCGTGTCCCTGGGTTCATTGTCATTGAATAATTTGTTAATAAAGATTTTCACATCTAATTGTGATTGGTCATAATGGTAATCTGTGCTAGATTAGAGTCACTTACAGAGCACCCCGCCCCAGTCGCAATGTATGTACTGATCTATCGTAGACCAATCAGCTGCTAGATGTTGTCAACCACGAAGAGACAGTGATATGCTGTCACTGCCATAATAATAGCTACCTACCTACCTACCCCCCTCTCAACAATTCTGACCGCATACACTTTTGCAATAAAACAAGTGAACATATATGCGTGTGATATAATCAAAAGCGTTCATATAATTTTAAATAGCAAATTACATCTACTTTATATATAGAAAAATATAAAAAAGCTAACTGTAGAATTGTTGTAATCATAAACGGCATGCCGGAAGCAGCGTATGTGTGTTGTCTTTATAGCGTCCTGGACAGTTTCCACTCCTCCCAGTGACTGAGCGCCCCACAGGCCTCACTGCTGCTCAGGGTGAAGGATCAGCTGGATTCTTTAAGTGAAATCGTTGTTTGTTTGTCTGTGTCAACTGACAGCAAAGTGACAGAGTATATGACTGAACAGGGTACGGCAGACAGCGGGATCTCATAAATACAGCTGCTGTCTGTGACAATCTCCTTACTTTCGTTACTTTTCAAGTAAGCAGTTACTGCTCACTTGAACAGTAAGCATTTATTGCCTTTTGGCTTTGCCGATCAGCATTGTGGACACCATGTGCAATAAAGTGAGTCGGCGCTACCTCTTCGAAGTAATGACCACTGAGGGTTGTTCGGCATGTCCTTTAATTGACGACTTGACATATTGAATGAATCAAGGATGTACAAATTTACTCTACCTCAATCACAAGGACCAGGCTGGTGTTATTCCATACAGGAATAGGCATGAAATATATCATGATGTCAGCCAGCAGCCACAAAATGTTAAATCAATGTTGGTTTAACGTTGGCCACCGTCTACGTCGTCAGCTCAACGTTAAACCAACATTTGATCCAACGTCTCGTTGGTCTGCTCGGCATGCTCCGATGGTTTACAAGATAATGGCTTTATTATTTTTATCATACACTTGAACAATGTGTCCCGTTTGTCAAACTGTGGGATCCAATTGCAAATCTTCGGATTTGTCTTGTTCTAGCAAACTGTCATTTCAAATGTAAAAGTTAAGATCGGTCTATTTTTAGTCCATAAAAATAAGAGCAAGTGAGGGTAAGACTAAAACTAATATCACGATGATTAGTGGGGTGGGCCCCAAATCTAATGATAAAAATCTGATTTTATTTATGTCCGACATACAATAATGAAATGACAGACAAAACATGGCGGTTAATTAGTAATGAAATCACGTGCATTGTTTGTGATATTTGTTAAAGGTTTTGCGAACTATGAAAGCTTATCGTTTTTCCTCTCATCAGCATATTTTTTTTTCTTGATGTCATGCTTGATTGTTTTATTGTGTATTATATTTTAAACAAAATATACTTTGTATTTGTATTAGCCTGGAAATATCACAATTTTGTTTTTACAAATACAATGATACGGTGGCCAATACCCATAATCAAAAATAATTTAAATGTACATAATATATCGATCTGTTTCCCACCTAATAAAACAAATGGAAAATAAGAAACATTACACACGACGCTGTTACACGAACTGACTAGAATAAAAATATGATTATTTCACTTGTCTTCAATCCAATTCATATAATTATTACGTTTCCACGCTGCTAAAAGGAAAACGTAGTTATTACTAAATGTGTATGTAATAAAAAAGTATATCTATATTTTTTCACCCATTTTTTCCGTTTCTTCGTGGGAGCGTAATAGTAATCCCTTTTACAATGGGAACATTATCACTATTTATCTTTGTCCCCTTAAAACGTATGAACGTATTCAATGTTATATTTCCTTTAACTGGGAAGCTAATACTATTATTATTCTCTACCTCACTTTGAATTGCGTGGATATGCAAGCACAGTTGGTATGAGTCTATGTAGCCCAGGAGCATTAAGCACTAGAGCATCAGGGACCTGAAAAAAATGCAGAAAGCTGATTTGTTCAAGGATGGTTCTCTGACATGTCCTAAGTAGAACTGCATAAAATCCCCCAAAATCCTGGTTTTGTTAAACGCGCGAGAGTGTAAAATACAAGATGTTCGCCATTTCACCAATTCCGAAAATCGCACAGATGCTAATGCCATATATGGTCAGGCAATAGAAGATCCGAGGGGTCAAAAATCATTGTAATGTGTTTTTATTATTATTAAAAAGTCATGATAACATTCTTTTTTGGCATTTTGGCAAATTTATTGCAAAAAATGCATAATCATTGATCCATTAGTCAGCTTTAACATTAGATTAGTGCATCATGAAACGAATGTTAGGCTTACTGTGATATAATTTCTAGGTGTCTGATATATTATATATCTAAACAAATTATTTATATTTCCAACAGAACCAACACCATACTATTAAAGAATGATACATATCTATACCAGTATAATTGATCTAAATTCCTGATAACTTTGCGATGCAATTTAAAAAAGCCAATAATGAGATTAATAACTCCCTGGACCAGATTATTCACCACTAAGCGGACTTATACATCAGTGTAATTCTGTCCAATAGGCTACAGTCATGTTGACCACATCGTCGCCTCGGAGCTAAAGGATCATATCTGCCACTCTGACGAGTGTCAGATAGGATCCTTTAGCTCCGAGGCTAGGAGATGACCGACCAGTCCTCCAGACTAGCTTTGCGACAGGAACACCGTTTTCCACAACCAGTTTTACATCACGGTACCGTAGGCTTACGTACCGCCCGGGTACCGGTAATACAGAATCAGGTGCAGCTGGTCTGTCTGTGTAGATTGGACTAAGGATATAATCATTTAGGCTAATACATTTGAAGAACCAGTCAGTGGCCTGTGATGATTTCTCAACCATTCTTGCATAGCAAAGACGTTTGATATTTCGCAGCTGCAGATGTGAGTTCAAATGAGACAATAGACGAGGATTTCTTTCTTTTAAGTTGTCTTCATCATTTGCACGTGCGATGAAAATATGACTTGTCAAAAAGACTTACTACAAACATTTCTCCAGTCCCATTAATTTTATCATGGGTAGCTTCATTTTTTTGCCATAACGAAAGTTTAGATTTTTAAAAAATATTATCAACCTTATACATGGTCAGCACTATATCGCAGCCTATAATTGCATACAAACAAACACATAGTCCCTAACAAAGCCTCTCTGAGTATGTGCTGTAAATGGTATTGTTTGCACATTGCATGTACAAGTGGGACAAGTCTGTCAATCAGCAAAACCTGTAGATATGTATCTTTTTTCATCAGAATAACCGGGCGGTCAGTTGGCTCGATAGCGGAGTTATAAATGAGTAAATTTGCATCTGCTTGACTTCGTCAGCACATTATATCACCATAGCCATCAAAACACACAATAGCTTCATTTACATAGTTGTTGGCTACAATATGTACACATGAAACATAATCATTGATGTATACATTATATAATTATGTACATATTTATTGATGACATCATATATGTACCGTTTCGTGCCATATTGTGCTGTGTATCAGGTGTCTTCCATAAACAACATAAAACGAATTTTAAAACTCACTGTCATGTACAGGGATGAAGTAGAATTTCTTGGTATTTGCAAGTAGGGAGAGCCTCACAATCTCTCAATTTGGCCTGAATAATCTGTGGTCATCCCAAGATTTCCCACAGGACATGAACAGTAATCCCTGTTCCTAAACCAGGAAAAGTAAAAACAGATCCCAATAACTTTCGGCCAAGTGCATGCATAAACAATTTGTCTCTGCAAAATCAGGGAGTGTATGGCTAAAGCGACAGGTTAAAATAAATCAGGCTAAAATCATAAAAAATCGGTAATTTTATTTTGGCTTCCTAATATGACCATATGATGTAAATATGTCTATAGACTAGAACTGCAAAAGTTTTTAAATTTTAATGCTGCGCATTTACCAATTGCAGTAAGCGAGATATAGAGACGAAAATCCCGTATTTCTTATTTGGACATGCATGTCCGAAATGAATTAACTTAGCAGGATAAGGATTAAGAAACTTACTACAAGACACGCTGATTGATTAATCACTCGCATTGGCGCAGGTCATGAACATTGACATCCAGTTGTTAACCGAGTTAACAATTGCAGAAATAATATATGATTTATTTACACATGCTATGAACATTGGATATCATTTACTTATTATTGGATATACTGGAGGACGGGAAATAGATTCTAATACATATATCAAAAAAAAATTTCACCAGTGTGCGTCATGCAAAAAAATCAGATGGCAGTCAGACCATGTTTCGAATTTAGATAACACTGGCATTGCTAGGTTGACCGGGTGATGTGAGACAACTAAAAAGTAAATGTATCCTTGGCAACTTTTTATATTGAGTTTATGTCTGTATAAATTTGGTGCTTTTGTCCAGCGTGTCCCCTTTTTCTTGCTATTCTGCCTGACTAAGATATATACAGTATAAAAATAGTGATATGCAGCGTTAGTAAAAGCATATACATTTTACTTCACATTTGTGTGACCATGGCATTTCATTATCCACCCAATGCTGGTTTAATGCTGGGACAGCGTCGCAGACGATGATGGAACATTCACCCGGAATTGTTTTAATGTCTCGTGTTTGCTGTCAGCACGGCGAGTAGCACTTGAGATGATATTTTTATGAATGATAAATTTGAGCGTAGGGGCTTATTATTGAGTGACTCAAAAATCATGCTAATAAGAATTGTAGATAGGAGTTCAAAGAAGTGTTTGAACAGGCATACTACTATTGTCTAACTGTCCGCATTGTTTACAATATGTTTGTTCAACATTTATGTGTGACACCGGTCCGTCTATGCTGGACGCGCGGGCTGTGAGCGCAGACACACTATATCGTTAACCCTCTGCGTCCCGATAACCATGACAACAAGCCGCGCATTACCAAAAAAATCATGTGTTTTTTTTCTGCCCAGCGCGCGCATTAGATTGTTGCCGATTTCCGGAAAAAACAGTCAATTTTGGGAGACAATTTGGAAAAATAAGTTTATTTCGAAAGATAAAAAATATTTTTCCGGCTATGTTTTTTTTGCTTGTTTTTTTGTCGCCCTCATCAACTTTTTCTAATTAGGTCAAAAGTTGTTCTTATTTTGTCGCCCTCAATAACTTTTCCAGAAATATGTCCAATGTTTTTTTTTTTTGGTCGCCCTCAATAACTTTTCTAAAAATATGCTCAATGTTTTTTTTTCAAAAATGTTTTTTTCCATGTTTTCCGCCCTCCCTCATTAGATTTTTTTTGGTGATCTAAAACAGAGAAATTAAACAAAGTGGCCTAAGGTCAAGTTGCCAAAACAAACTACAAAGTGGAGTGTTATGTTGTATAATTATAGCATAATTATTCGTAGGGCTACGATAGGCTTATTGCAGCACGCAGACTGCAAAGGGTCTTAAATCGCGGTACGCGTTATCAGCAAGTAATTAACCCTTATTCTGCTGATGATCACAGTCAACATCCTAAAATAGAATATTTATTGTTTAAATAATAATCATTGTTTTAGTTAAAATAAGGGGCTTGAAAATGATAATAATTATAATAAAAATTGGTAAGAGTTTCATTTGTACCCCTCTGGGCGATAATAAAGGTTTCCGTCCTTCAGATAAAATGTGATAACTAAATGACGGAGGAGTACAATATAAACTCTTTCTTAAAAAATCATCTATAAGTTTCATCTATTTGAAAATTGTGCTTGTATTATCTTGAACGCAGTGACAAGAGTGAACTTGCCGTTTTGCCACAAAAATGTGATCGTTATCTGCGAAGTGGGACATCAAAGGTGTGTGATGTTCATTAAAAAATAAAAATGACAAACTCGATTATATTGTATATAGATATATGTATCAAAATATATTGTGTCATACGTGACGATGACAAAAGTCCTTATATATGTACATATGTATCACAACTGTACCGGTATATCACTGATTTGTGTATTTCTAAAAAACTATGCATTTAACTATTAAAAAAAAAGATGACTATATATGACTATATGCATTTAAGAATTTAAAAAAAAGATGACTATATAACTGTATTAGGTTTCCTTAGCATAATACCGCCCGAAATCACCGTCCGAAAATACCGATATTAGTACAGGACTAGTCATATAAAAGAGTACTAAAAGGTTTTTTTATACGTCTCATCGTCCGAAATCACCGTCCGAAATCACCGTCCAAAATTACCATCCGAAATTAGCGATATCAGTACCAAAATAGTGGTATAAAAGACTACTAAGTTAGGCGTCCGAATTCACCGCACGCCGTCCAAAATCACCGTCCGAATTCACTGCTGCGTCCGGATTCACCACACACCGTCCGAAATCACCGTCCGATTTCACCACACACCGTCCGACATCACCGTCCGAAATCACCGATAGGTGTCCGAAATCACCAGGTCCGAAATGGTCGAGGTCCGAAATCACCGGCAGTCTTTTTTTTTGCTAGTCTATGGATAATAATGGGTCATGTATAAAATAGTTTCTATAACGATAATTAAGTACAACCTATTCAGGTTATTCGTTGAATGGATAATAATTACTATGTGGGATTAACAATGTTAAAGGGTGGAAGATGACATCAGAGTCTGGCCCCACTGTAAAGAGACCCTAAGATTTCTAGGAATACTGCATTTGCCAATTTAACGGCGCTGCTAGCAATATAAAGCTACGCTAAGAATGGATAAGTGAAGTGAATGACATGACTTTATATAATGTTAGGATTTCATATGTTGTTATTGCTAAGGATTTGAATGCTTTAGCACAAGTTATGAATAAAAACGTCAAATCATTATTTAGCCGAATAGTCAGGGGGCTTAACCCATATTTACCCCCGAATTGTTCAAATCGTCCCAAAAGCACCAAATTTGGACCACGTATGGCCAAGGCCATATATACTTTTGCTTTTTTGCGGGTGCCAAACTGAACTCCCGCCATGGGTGCCATATTTGACAAATCCAAGATGGCCGCCATTCAAATTGGGGTCATGTCATAACTTATAATAATAATAAAATAATACTAATGATACTACTACTACTACTACTACTACTACTACTACTACTACTACTACTACTACTACTACTAATAATAATAATAATAATAATAATAATAATAATAATAATATTAATATTAATAATAATAATAATAATAATAATAATAATAATAGTAATAATAATAATAATAATAATAATAATAATAATAATAATAATAATAATAATAATAATAATAATAATAATAATAATAATAATAATAATAATAATAATAATAATAATAATAATAATAATAATAATAAATAATTTATAATAATAATAATAATAAAATACATTTATCCAGGGTAGAATCATTAGGTGAAAATACTCTATTTTACATAATTGCCCTGACTATATAATATACTATGTGACATACATTAATCATGTTGGCTGTTTAACATACATGTCGAATTGTTAAAGTTAATAACAAATTCGGACCACGTATGGCCAAGGCCATATATACTTTTGCTTTTTTGCGGGTGCCAAACTGAACTCCCGCCATGGGCGCCATATTTGACAAATCCAAGATGGCCGCCATTCAAATTGGGGTCATGTCATAACTTGTAATACTAATAAAATACTACTACTACTACTACTACTACTACTACTACTACTACTACTACTAATAATAATAATAACAATAATAATAATAATAATATTAATAATAATAATAATAATAATAATAATAATAATAATAATAATAATAATAATAATAATAATAATAATAATAATAATAATAATAATAATAACAATAACAATAATAATAATAATAATAATAATAATAATAATAATAATAATAATAATAATAATAATAATAATAATAATAATAATAATAATAATAATAATAATAATAATAATAATAATAATAATAATAATAATAATAATAATAATAATAATAATAATAATAATAATAATAATAATAATAATAATAATAATAATAATAATATTAATAATAATAATAATAATAATAATAATAATAATAATAATAATAAAAATAATAATAATAATAATAATAATTAATAATTTATAATAATAATAATAATAAAATACATTTATTCAGGGTAGAATCATTAGGTGAAAATACTCTATTTTTACATAATTGCCCTGACTATATAATATACTATGTGACATACATTAATCATGTTGACTGTTTAACATACATGTCGAATTGTTAAAGTTAATAACTTAATGTATAATATTGCATAAACATGGTAGAAAAGAAAAAACCCCATTAACCTGAGTTATTTAAAAAATGCTTTAAAGTTTGCTTTAAAACTTTTAAAGAATTGATATTTTCCAAAATATCTGGCAAATTATTCCATATATTAGCACCAGTGTATTGCAATGAACATTTAAAACAGCGTTTGTTGGCTTTGGGTAGGAAATAATTTATTAGTAAAATATTATCGTGTTAGGCGGGCTGCAAGATCTCTAGATAAAGTAAAAAGATCCGCTATGTAGTTCGGCTGTAAGCCTACAAGAGATGTACAAACTGTTAGAGCGGTAAAATAGTCTCTCCACAAACATGAATGGCAGTATCATCCGCTATGTAGTTCGGCTGTAAGCCTACAAGAGATGTACAAACTGTTAGAGCGGTAAAATAGTCTCTCCACAAGCATGAAGGGCAGTATCATCCGCATAAATATTCATAAGTGTATTCCCCTAACAAGTGGGTAAGTCATTAACAAAGAATTAAAATAGTAGAGGCCCAAGAACTGATCTTTGGGGAACTCCAATACCCGTCTTTGGGTAGGTATTGACTGATGTTCCTCCCCTCAGACAGGGAGTGATGCATGTTGTCAAAAAGCTCAGTAGTCACGGATTTTGTGCGCTGCTATCTACACTGGGAGTGAACTCGGTCACAGTTTATCGGGGTCGCTCAAATATTCAGTTAGCACGCAACATCGAACCTATGGAGGATCAATGTTGGAACAGCGTCGGAGACGGTGGCCCACATTGATCTAACATAGAACCGGTGTCACACAGTATCCGGTACACAGCTATATAGTGGTACGATGCGAGCCACCGTCGCTGACGCTCACCCAGCATCTATCGTGGCTTTATTGAGGAATGTGGGTCACAATCATTAAATCCATCTTCCTTCACAAGGCCCGCTACTCCCGACGAGTAGCGGGCCTTGTGAAGGAAGATGATTAAATCTTACAGCAGTGCTTATAATATGCGGGTATTGAAATGTCAAAAGGGGTATGCAGTCGACAGATGAAATACCGGGGTATTCAATGATCATTTTAATCTTAATTCTGTGTACATGTATTTCTATTATGTCAATCACAGCGGCATGCTAATAATTCAATCATATGTACATGGTATGAGGTAGACTGAAATCAATACTCCAACAAAACAATGACATTTAATTTTTTTATCATAAACCATTAGATTTAATTATGATTGATTTAGGCATATACCTCACTTGCAATACTAAAGTAGGTCTATACCTGGCCAGCTGTATTATACAAATACATTTATTCATCTCGCATTGGGACAAATTAGATAGTAATATACAACTTTGAAATAAAACCAGTTATTTTTCAGTGCTTATATTTATTCATTTTTGATGATCATTAGAATTGTATGATGATCACTTGATCGCTTACACACAGGTGATTAATTTCTTTGTGCCGAGTTCACCATAATATTCCCAAAACACATTATATTATCGAAGCAGCAGACGACAGATACAGCAGTGGAATAAACATTCATTTTCGTGGCATTAACGGCAATATTTTAAACCGAAAACAAACGGGTTGGTCAAAATATACATTTTTGAGTATAATCTGGCGAACAAGACTATCAATTTGTGATATTAAGAAAGTCCCTCGATTTATATTGTGAACTCTCTGTCGGGAGATGAACATCGAACGACAGCGCTCGGTCTAGATTAATGGTATCAAAACATTTTTTAAGGTAAAAAAAACAAATAGCATTCATCATTCCTTCATTAATATTGTCAAGTAAATCGTATACCAATTTATGAAGAGCCGTTACAGTGGAGTGACCCTTTCTAAAAGCTGATTGGTCATGACGTAGAAGGAGCGATTTTCAAAATACTGTAACAATAATGGTAATTTACACATATCTCAAAGAATTTAGATATATGAGAAACAACAGAAATTGGCCTATAATTACTCGATTCATCTACCTCGCCATTGCCATGACGTTTGAGGTCCATAGGTAAAGTACTTTCGTGTTTAAAAAATCTCCAGGAAAGAAATATTCACGATTATAATTATTCGTGGTTAAAAGCTTGGAAGGTTTCGGTTGGAGTAATGTTGGCCCGGCGTCGCAGACGGTGGCCCAACATTATTTCACAATTGGTTCAATGTATTGTGCTATCTGGGTAGTGGCCTTTCGGGGGATAAAGCATCACCCGTATAGCAGTCAGAGCAAACACAACTAATCAGTGAATGTCACAGTACGTTCAGGAGTGAAAAAGACATGCGGTAACACGTTTCACTGGCAAGTATTGCATGGGTGTTTGCCAGCACCGGCGATGGTGGTGGAAGAAATATACCTACAGGTTGAAGATTTACTTGTCTCCTTGGGTCTTTAAATAATTATATCCTGGACGATTCTGGCCCATGAGGAAAAGCAATATAGTTATGTTTACAAAATATCGGGCCAATTTTTTGTCTAAAGCACTCGTCAACTCCTTTTCTAGTTATGTTTATGTTCCATGCATTCTACAGGAAAATGATAAAACGTCTTACATGCATTTAGAGAAAAAATAAGCACCCCAAGACTTTCAAATTATATTCTTATGAAAATCAGTTAATGTGTTCGAAAGAGACCAATTTGGGGCCGTCGCAAAATTTCGCAATGGTCGTATTATCGGGTGAGTGGTTGACGGCCCCTTTCGTATTGACGTTTTGTGATCTTGTAATTGTACATTTTGTGTTCGGATATAACAAATGCTGATTTTCATTTGTTTCCTTAGAAATTTAAATAACATTAGCATGCCACGCCTTTTCTTATTTTAGTCAGGCAGCTTATAGCAAGATTTCGTGAAAAGGGGACAGACTGGACAAAACCTTAAAATATATTTGAGGAAACCTCAGATGAATGCAATTTTAAAGCGACACAATCAGGCTAAAATCATCGAGTTAAAAAGACGAAATTCCTGATTTTTTATTTTGGATATGCATGTCCAAAATAAGAAATAAGAGAATTCCGTCTTTATATCTCGCTTACCTGGTAAAAGCGCAACTTGTGCAGTTATAGTCTATGGACATGTTTACATTATATGGTTATATTAAGAATTGAAAAAAATGACTGATTTTTTAATGATTTTTGCCTGATTGTGTCGCTTGAAATACCAACATTTTTGTTAGGTTTTCGTGTACCTACAAGTACTTTGGATGTTTCGAAATGGCGTCCATGCATGTTATATTTGTGCGTAACAGTATATTTATGAAAATGTTATACACAGACAGAGTCTTTGTTAAAAGTGCCCCCAAAAATTGTCACTTTCGGTTTTTTTAAATTGATATATCGAATTATGAGAATGTGCCTATACATTATTTTCTGATTACCGTAGATTCTTAATAAATGTCACAGTGTTTAAACTCAGGTGTCTATCCCAAAGGAACTTGATTTACATGTTCGTATCGATGTAAAAGTATGAATTGTTCATTTAAAAATCCAAAATAGCTATAACACCAATCATAGAAAACCATACGGAAAAGTGTTTGAGTCCAGTAGCCATGGGTGATTCATGCAAAGATCCACCAAACCATATTATTGATGATTTTGGAAGGGACAGATATGCAGAATTATATACAGCTGACAACTTTAGCATTTTAGTTATTCAATAATGTCGCAGAAGTATGTAATCACATTATGGGAATTTGTCAATTTTAGCTCCTAAACACATATTACCTTGACTATTTTCTTTTGTAATAAACTCTTTCTACTAGTTTTGTGTTCAGTTAATCATTTAGACCACACTAGAAGTTGATATATTTAATCAATTTAGCCCAAACAGGCTATTTTAGCAAACAACAGGGCCACCTTCAAATTTTTGTGATTATTGATGAATAATTGGTGTGAGAACAATAATTACTGAAATGTCACATTAATTGGTCAATTAATTTGTCTTTATGTTATTGAAGATGCTGTATAAAATGTTTTAATTTAGCTCAATTGTATTTTGTAATAAATTATTTCAAAGTCACTGATGGTCAGTTAAACCACACCACTCATACAATGCCACGCAATATTTACCTCTCTACCATCAGTTTCTATTTGGTGACCAGTAGTAATTTCACCATATAAGAAAATATCTTGGCAATCTAATGTGACAGTGGATTTGACCATATAGTATGTTCAACTAACAACATACTATATGTTAGGAATTAACATATTATTATGATGTAGTAGCACTTAGTTTTTATGTCTACCTACAATCATAATACGATGTTATTATTTTACATTACTGCAAAATAATATGACTGCTTATTGTTTCGTGCCATAAGTTTTGTCAGTATGTGCTTTTTTGTAAAGTGAGCAGATTTACGCCTACCGCATTTTGGCTTTCCACGACACAGCTGATTTATTGTGTAATACTGCGACGTGGTATAAATCATATCCTTTGTCATCATCACATGTCTAATCAATGGCGAAGTCTACATAGAAAAATGAACAACGTTCAGGTAATAAAAAACTCACTATAGGCTGGTCTGATATCTACGTTGACAATATGATCAGATATTGTGTAATTGGTAGTGACTGTACTCCTCTATTCTATTGCATTTTATCAAAACCATCACGGCAGTTATTCCCAAAACACGAGACATTGACCCAATGTCAGATTAATGCTGTTTCACCGTATAATAGACCGCGGGTTCAGCATTGAACCAACATTGAGTCAACGTCTTGGGTCCACTGGGTAATATTGTCGTGTCCAGTCGAAAAAAATGTCATTTTCCTACTTCTACCTGCTCGCCTTTTTTGTTTCCATATTTAGCTATTTCGCACTATTACTCTTTCGCCTATCGTAGGACTACTTTACCTTATTTCTTCATCTGAAAACTTTTTTAATCCCGTGGCAATGTTGTGAATGATTTCAATCAATGAGCAAAACACCTGAACTTACGTCTACACTGATAAAAATACCCAGCTGAATAGTCATTTTGGGTGAAGAAACAGTTTTTAAATATTTCCATCACAAATGGTACGGCCCCACCAAACGCTGCGCCGTGCCGCGCCGTGCTGCTCCGCGCTGTGCTGCGCTGCTAAATTCAGCAAACGTGGCCCCACTAAGAGCAACGTGGTGCGTGAAAATAATGTTTTTTGATGCTGGGGGGGGGGGGATTGACGAGTTACGACATGTGACTCTGCTGGCCGTTATGATTGGCCACAGAGCAACGCCGAAAAAATGCGACCCCGTGGCAAATAAACTGTTCCTAGCTTTCATTTCGCTGCGCGGCACAGCACGCCGCAACGCGGTGCAGCTTGCAATGTAGCCCCTGCAATGATAAACAGTACAGATTATTTTTTAGGGCGCGGCGCTGCGTTTGGTGGGGCCGTAGCTTAACACTAGTTTTCCGCTCTCAGTTTGTCGGGGACAAACTAAGATTCAAGATTGAATCATCACGTTTAATGACAGTATCATTACTGTCAAGCCCCTCAAAAAAATCGCCGAGAACTAGCCGACAAAAATATTACATACTACATCAAAACAGAGGCAATGTTGGGTCAACTGAGAAAACGTTGGCTTAACATTTCAACGGTCCAATGGTGTTGCTCGTTTCTCGGATAATTCGTGAGAGAGCACCTGATAAATTTGAGCTCATGAAGAAAATCTAAAATCCCTGACAGAGAAGGACATAGCCATGGCAACGCGATGATAAATATCAAATAATAGGATCAACCCAACAAACACCAGACGTTGAAACATGATTGTTTCAATGCTCAGCCAAGGTGACATATTATTGCGGCATTGTGTTGACACTGGCCGGCATAGCAATGTACCAGATTCGTGGCTTGACAAGTGACTTCTGTTTAATAATCTTTGAGACTTCTTGTTATTTTTACTACGTTATTCTACAATAACCAAGGACATGGAGAAATAACAGGGTTATTTGTAAAGGTTAGGTGATTTAGCGAAAAACGGACAGAGTGACAGACAAACTGCTTATTTTGCAGAAAAATACTACAGTGTGCAATAAAATGCGTAGCAAATAGTTGTGTCCAGAGATTCTCACCAAGACCATGTTTCATGTTTGTCATGAAATTTTGAATATTTAACCTTTTTTCAAACATAGATAGCATAAAAACAATAATTTAATAAGAGTGAAGGCTCAGCGATATTTTTTTTATTAGTGTTTATCTGTCCAATGAAACATTTATAATTGGGTAAATATAATATTATATAATATTATACTAGTTCCAGGCAAAGCTAGTAAGTAGGCCTCACTGGCATAATTGAAACACTGCAGCCTGTACAAAAACACCATGAATACACTCATGAGACATACATCGTTAAAATGGACAATTACTATAATATAATATAATATAAGCCTGAGTTAAGTGTGTGGATATGTATTAAGTCGTCTTAGAATGAAAAAAATAATTTCATATATACGTTTCACAATTACACCTCCACAAACCTTAACTGGAGAACAGTTGATTTCACCACAATCACACATGTTTTTGAGCAAAATAAATAGAAATATAGATATTGACAATGTAAATATAGAGCTGAATCAGTTAGTTATCAATATATTTTTCATCCATCATCGATATGTCTTCCAGGTCATAATCATGCTAATAGCCATACATCTGTACAGTTAAAAAACGTTGATTACTGTGTGGGTATTATTAAACACTGCAATTAGCATGATTCTAGTCTGATAAAGAAGTTTATGAATACAATAGAACCTACTTACAAACCTAACGTGTTTTTTTTGCTGTAGACACAAACACGGGTAACAGTGACGTCCATGAGCAAGTTTGGGATTGTAAAAAATAAATTTCCCAGTGAACACAATACATTTTGTATAACATGTATACAACGTCGGCCCAACGTCTTTGACGTTGGTCAAACATTGTATAAAGGTTATACGAATGTTTTGTTCTCACTGGGTTAGGTTTCTGCAGAATAGGTAGGTCTCTGAAGATAGAGTTAATCCACATGATGACGCAATGCTGGATTAATGTTGTGCCGCTGTTTACGCCACTTCCCCAACATCAAACCAACCTTGGGATTGAATGCCCCATACAGCCTTTAACCAGCATTATCTTCCTCCTGGTGAACATGCGTGGGGGTACAAGGCCGGTTCGGAGTTGTACCTGCGTTAAATACAATGGGCCAACATTGAGCCGACATTGGGTCCGTGTATCGCATGTAGGCCTACACAGCTCTTTGTAGTCACGCGCCCAGCCAGCAAGATGTACTGCCTGGTGTTGAATATATGCCGGTAAGCGCCGGCGACGCTGACCCAACATTTAACCGACGTCGGGTCGGTGTCAGCATGGACTCTGTTGTAACACTGACACCAGCATAAAACGCTGCTCAGTATTGACCAGTTGTTGGCCGGCGCCTGCGACAGTGGAGCAGCATTGATCTGGCATTGGGTTAGTGTCGTGCTGACTTGTAGTGGACTGAGACACCAGCCAGAAATTGTGATGAATATAGAATAAAAGGCAAATTACGGCAGAAAAAAAATATTGTAAGAAGTTTTTAATAAAGTTACAGCCATGTCAGAATGTCAAAGATTTGCGTGAGGTATATAGATGGTGGCGGGAAATAGCGATATGGTCAGGGGGTTCGTTCTACGAACCACGAAGCCTAAAATTCTTATTCTATTATAGTATAGCTATTATATTATATATTATATTATATATATGTCATCAAACAATACGCGTGATCTCGGAATCTTGTTAGAAAGGTCAACATAAACAATAGATCCCCTATCTGTTTTTTATTGTTTATTGACTACCTAATGCAGCGTGTTTGTATCATTTCTAAACAAAGCCGGCTCAAGGTGAAAGTGGCATACCGACATTTTATCTCTGATGCGGCGATATGTATATATACGTGTCATCTATTTAGAAATGTTCCTGTCTTCTGCTGATTTGATTTCCCATAATTTCCAATAACCCTTTAACCGCCGGTGCCGCATATATTCGGGTTTTCATTTTTTATTAGCACATTAACTGATTAGGTACCAACTTTTAAACATGTTAAAGATAAAATGTGACATCAATCAGCAATATTTGAAAACAGTTGACATCCATTTTGTCAAATCTGAATAATTTTCACTCACTTGAAGTTGTGGATCGCGTCAGCGAGACACAACTTCAAGTGGGTGAAAATTCAGATTGAATAATTTGGCGGTTAAAGGGTTAATTTTGGCATCTAAGAATACCACATAATAAATTATTTTTGAAAAATGAATTTGTTATATACTTTTGTTAGTTATACTAGGGTGAGTTTTTCTTCTCTTGTTAAGAAAATGAAAAATGGCTGTTTTATCTGGATATCTTAACGGTGGAAAAATGATGCCATTATATTGTAAATATTTCATTGTAAATACATTTTCGTGTTAGCGTAAATAATAGGGTATACTATATAGGGTATACTAACTTAGGTACATAATAATGTCTTTACTCATCCATGTATATAAATGAGATTTGCATGTATACGTAAATCAAATAATTATATTATTCACCTAAACGGGTAAATAAAAACTTTCAGAAAGGTTTACAAGAGATACATGGGGTTTCGGAAAATGTATGGAACTATTTTCTGATACAAAAAAACATTATGATAGCTACAAAAGCAATTTTCATAAATAGCTATTTGTTGCATAACTTAACGGTTTCGTACTTTTTCTCACATTGCCGATGTATAATTTTCTATACATCAGCTTTATTGAAGATGTTCAACGAATAAATGTATATCTACACTCCTCCCCTCACAAATAAAACACGTAAACAACATCCTGAATGACTATGAAACAAGCTACAGGCCTATGCACTCAGGTAAAATATATTTCCTTACACGTTTTTTTTCTGCTCAGCGCGCGTATTGGACAGATGTCAATCCCCAGAAAAAAAGAGTTAATTTCAGGAGATTAAAATCCAGCTATGTCTTAATTTTTTTCACCGCTCTCATTAACCTTTTTAGATATTGTTTTTTTTTAATTTTTCCCGCTCTTCTCATTGTATTTTTCATTTTTTTCTCATCCAAAACATATAAATTAATCATCTGATGATGGTGGTGTTAGTGCAAATTAAATATTTACACTATATATATGGCATTCCAACTGATTAATGTCGCAGCACTTTCCCGAAAAAACACGATGCTACAATAACATATTTCAGCCTGCTGTGCTCAGTATATTTTTCCAAGGGCTGAGTGGGATGAGCGTGTTGTATTTGTTAAGATTCGGGTTCCTTAGCGTCATCTTTTAGCATTATATTTACTGGAGTGGAGCATCAAATTTGGTATACAACCTGTCCAGGGGCAACTGATCAAATTTAGTCGTTGAGCCTTTTAATCTTGGCTCCGCTATTCATGAAAAACGAAAATCCAAAATGGCCGCGAAAACGAAAATAGTTTTCACAGTAAATGACAGTTATTACCTCAATATACCTTAATATAAACATAAGAGGGGAACAAAGTTACCTGTGCCAGGTGTGAGTGTTTATAAAAGTGACCAGTAGATACATATATTTCACATGAATAGTAGGCCCATAATAATACAAAATAAAGGTGTGCACATTTAATGTAAAGTGCAACACACACACATTGATTGCTGAGCAATTAGACAACAGACAGCTTGCCAACGGCATAAAGTGGAATATCATGGATATAACCACAACAAATGAAAAACGAATTTAAGAAATCCATGTTCTTTGAAAAAAATCAATAAAAATATGAAATAGAGGAAACTATATCCGATCGCATTTTGTAGAAATTATAGATGGAGAAATGGAAAATTTAGCACATTGTTTAGAAGGCCTGAGAAATATGCCAAACACCCGAAGCTATTGAAATAATTTGCAAGGATATATTTTCTAGTTCGCGTCCTCAAGTGGTGTTTGTCATATTGTGTTCTAAATATCAGTGAATAATATGATAACATGAAGTACCAAGCTTGCACCACAACTGGACTGTTAATTATTATCCTTGACACAAAAATAGATATGTTATATATTTACTCCTCTGAAGCACAGACGAACGGCAAACATCGTGAGCTACATATATTATACATCTACATACTACTCATGAAAGACGGGATGTCTATGAAACAAACCGATGCAGCATTTCCTAGATTTAGCTTTATTACTGGAATTTATGGAAGTAGAACAGTTCTGGCCAATTTTACTTCTTTGCGCTGCAGTCAAGATATCTGAGATATTCACTGAGTATGGCAGCTCAACTCTCCTACAATTTTCATTTTTATAGCACAGAAGCTAGACCCAGTACCCATGAACTCAAGACCGTGCAGATATATTTTTTCTGAACGAAATTGCCAGCAAACGAATCTTAATTGATAATATTATGGTACAGTTCTTGGCGTTGAAATGAAGACGAACAGTACAGGAAAAAAAATATGAAGCCAATTGTCACACATGGATAGAACAATCAGGCTGGGCATTCCAGAAATATAGCCTTGCATTATAAGTATTAATGATGGTGGTAGCAATTTTCTGTCTTTGATTTGGATCATATACATTATGCACGTTCACATATGAGGCATGCATTTCAGTTGATCCTGCTGCTTAGTAGAGGTGCTAAGGCGATGTAGTGTTCGGATTGTGATAAAAGCACCAAATTGTACACACAGTTGTCTTTTCATATCTATAATCGAATATGAGGAACACCCCAATAGATTTTGACCCGTAAAGGCGCTAATTTGCATAATTAAAAAAATGGCTGCCAAATTTACCTAAAATATTTTTTTCATGATATTTCGATGTTCTGTTCTCCCCGATTTTATAGGTCGTTGTTTGTCTTTTCCATCTAGTAAATATGTCAGAACATTTAAAAATAAATGATTTATAAAAAACTGAGCCCAAAACCACCCACCCCCTTGTACGAAAGACAAAACATGAAAATTTTGTAGCAAACCCATTTCGTTAATGATTCAAAATCTCCAGCTGATGTTTTCCTAAGAAACAAAATATTTGAATATTTTTTCATATATCAGAACACAACAATGAACTTAAAGTTATTAATACGTCAATACGAAAGGGGCAGTCAACCACCCACCTACCAATATGAGCTGTGTTCGTATCTTCAAACATTGCGACGGCCCCCAAAATTACTGTGATAAAAACATTACCTGCATTGTCAGTTTTCCGGTACACCTACTAGGCGTACCCACAGAAGAAGGTACTGCAATTGACAGTACACATACACATTGTGTAGCCAAAGACCATGTAAAATAAGATAGTCAACTCTACCCAAAACGTGAAATCGCTCTCAGTGCTGTCCCTGGGTATTGGGAGGTGGAACTAATGCTTTTACCATCTATCAAGTATGATTTTACCATATTACGACAAGTAATTATGACATTAATCCTATTAAAAACAATACATACTTTACATCATAAAAGTCAGAAAAATAAGTATTGACGGAGGTTTACTTCTATTTTTATCAAATAAATTGTTGGTTAGTTATGAATACTTTTATTGTCTTCTTCCCTTTGGTACCTCAGGGGTTGATGCCCCCGTATAAACAAGTATGCGTATTCATTGTTTACAAACAACAGGCGACGCCCAGCTAACTCGAGACATGACTCAATTATAGAGTAATGCTGGTCAAAGGTTTGTAATGCTGGTCCAGCATTACCCCATCATCAGTCCATCTTCTCGTATCTGGTGGCAGGTGACATGTGTGCAAGGGTAGATACGGGTAAAGAAAACCAAGATAAGGGCAATGAAAATAATATATATACTATATAAATAATATAACTAAATATTATAGTCTAATGACACAGATCATTTGTCATGTTTATCATTCGGAATATACCTGAACAGAAATATAATTTTATAATATTGCTTTTGTGTTCTAAATATATATTTTTTTTTAAATAAAAGTTTGAATCAAAATACACGTCTGCCAAGTTATGGTTGTTACCAATGTTTTGCCCCGATCGTCTTTGTGGTTGCTATGCTTGAGGACATATGGTCACTCCCCTCCCGTTCTGTGCCCACATATTTGTGTACTTTTTGTATACAGCTCTTCTTTTATTTAAATTAAGACATTTTATTCTCTAAAATTGTATGGTATTAAAACATGACTTTTCTGCTATGTTAGCAGTTATTTTCGTTCCAAAAATAAATATTGCAGAGATATTGTCATAACTGTCAAACCTAGAAAAACATTATTTTTATTTGGAGGCTATAGTGGTGAAATTATTACTTGTTTTATATGATGATACACTTGCTAAAGCCTAGTTCAAACTCCCGTTAAAAGGGGAAAGAACTGCACAATGTATTACACGTATTACATGCACAGTTTTTGGTGTAGCTTTGTGGATCTGACAGTCAAATTTAGTCCGGAGTTTAGATTACTTGTTTAGTACGTGTAGTGCCTCCAATGTAATGTGACAATGTCTAAAGTGATGGTGATACCAAGCGAGGCCAATATAGCCAAACCTCCAACAGTCAGTGTAGTTGCAGACTGGAATAACATGAATAAGTGTGTTTTATGTCGGGAAAAAAACTACTGGTAAAATAACAATGTCCTACAAAATCCACAAGACCACATTATATATCAGCATAACTATGAAACATTTTCAGAAAATCGAAGTAAGTTTCTAGAACTGGGGAACATCCCCTTGAATATAAACCCTGGACGCCTTGATGGTGGAGTAGGGGTACTACAAAGTCTGGAGAACCACCAAGCAGGGTGGCACAAAATATATTACAACCAGTTCGATCACCTGACATGAGCTGTGAAAAGTAAACAGTAAATTGATGAGCCTGATGAATGTTGTAGTCCAGTCAGGACACTGGCTGTGGAAGGCCCCTTTTCTGTGATGAAAAAGGGGAGGAGAGTTTTCATCTACCAGAGACTAAATATATCGATAAAGCTGTAAGAGCAGCAACAGCATTAAATGACAGAACCGACATGGTAGCACAAAAATGTTTGGTTACCCTGTATAATCGAGAGAGACATTTAGCAAGGCAGTCTTTTTCAGACAAAGATCCATACTCATATTTGAAAGCAATAGCAATGGCAGAACTTGCCTCATATGTGGAGGACACTAGAGAACCAGATATATATGTGCAGTATTTTGTCTGTCAGATTTGTCAAAAATGTATACAGATCGATTAATTCAGTTGGATGTCGTGTTAACAGCTCTACTATCAAAGATAAATTGTTGAAACATATTACAAACTTAAGAGCTCACTCTGATGGTAAAGGTAAACATATGTTACTGGTGTTTAAAAATTACATTGGGGTTGGAATAAAGAATGCTTGTAATTATGCTGATGAATCAGAAGCAGTTAATTTAGGAAAAAGCTACACAGATTGTTAGGAGGGATATGTTTGATGAAAAAACTGTTGGGTTTAATGGATCATTTGATCCAAAATGTCAAGAAAACTCAGTTCCACAAAAACTTAAAGCGTTGGTGAATATGGTATTAAAGGGTTCAACTATAACACAGCAAAGTATGAATGAATTTAATAGCGCTAGTGTCACAATTGCACAACTAATAGTGTAAAGTTCACCAAAAATTGTAAAACATCAGATAACGATAACATGGGTACAGCGAGACACAATATGGATAGAGAAAGTCCTTTCCCAATATATGCCAGTCTCCTTATAGATTCCCATACACGTAAACGGGAAGTTATATTCATATGAAATTTGTGTATCATATAAGAGACTGCTTTCGATTTCCAAGGATCTTGTTAATACAGTTTGTGCATAATCACCATAAACAAAAAATCTGAAATCAGGGTTGTTCACCACAGGGGCGGTTGACAACATTGAGCATAATCCCTCATCCACTTCTGCCAAAGATAGTTTTCATATGGCACTGCAATATCAGTAACCCAACATCCATCATTGACTCTCAGCAGAGGAAAATGTATTCCCAAAATGAGCGATGTGCCAACAATTTAAAAATCACTCGCTTACCAGATATATATTTTGAGGTGCC
This sequence comes from Flabesymbios commensalis, assembly GCA_964017125.1. Lineage (NCBI taxonomy): Eukaryota > Metazoa > Annelida > Polychaeta > Terebellida > Flabelligeridae > Flabesymbios > Flabesymbios commensalis. The sequence continues at coordinate 43,018,884 of OZ024916.1, read as the reverse complement.
CCCATGTAGCTCCCAGTCCACTGAATATGTCGTGCCAGCTTCATGTTATTTGAATACTGACATGATTACCTGTTCAAACTCTCTTGAAATGTCTTTAGCCAGTGAGATAGTTTTAGTCCGGGAGGCAGGTCGATTTATCTGACCGTCTTAGTCAGTAGAGTTTTTCGTCTTTTTCTTGCATAAAATTTTGTCCAGGTGTCGAATATCGCATTCTTACTTGCACATCACTGTGCACAGCGTCACAAATTAAAGGTTTCCATGGTAACGTCTTTTTGGCAATTATGGCGAAAAAATGTGTTGTGAAAGTATATGGTTTAATAAAATAACATAATCTCCCAAACATCAGAACATGGAACCTGGGAACTATGTCTTCTGGTCTGCCCATCATGCTGCAGCAGCAAATAAACCTATTCGTCCGAAATGTCGAAATGTTTTGCTTCCTTTATTTGAAGAAAAAGAAAACACTTTGGCCATGGTGAAACTTTCTATGTTTGTTGTTCAGCAGGCCACCATACAATCATGTTAACCCCTCTCAAATCCCATTTATAACTGCTGACCAGCCACTTTTTGCATTGGTCAAACATGTTCAATGGAAATGGCCAGAGAGTCATGGGGAAAGTCAATTTGTAGAACATCTGAGCTAGGTGGTTTCAATGAAGTAAGAAAACAGTTATTTTGTCGTGCTTCTAGAACTCTTGAAAGTATCCCCCATCTGAAGCAGCCCTCCTGCAACATTGCAAGCGTGTCACTCATCAGGGCGGGCATGTCTGGGGAAATGCATTAATTGCTGCCTATGTTTTGCCCGAGCCATCTGGCTGGGGGTACGTGGTTGCCATACTGGACAGATCTTCTAAAGGTATCAAAATTGGCCACAGAATTAGTCTGTTGCAAATGCAAAAAATCCTGTTCGGGACGCAGCAAAATGTGCTTAAATGTACCAAACTTAGTGTGTGACAGGGAGGTTGCGTATTTTGAGGCCAGATAAAATAAATTCATTCACAAAGTCATACAACATGGTTGCTTACTTATGCTAGGTGCCTCAATTGATCTATCAAACCAATTAAACATAGTTACATGTCATTGAATATAAATATTGTAATAAAGGCTACTAATGATATTTCATATTGATGTAAACTGTTTAAATATGTCATAACTTGTATTAAATCACTATCAATACATTTTACTTGTTACCTTTATCTTTTATGTATTATAAGGGAATTGAAACTTACCAAACAGTTGTTGTGAAAAAAATTTTAGCGACTAATAATAAAAGGCACCCGTGTGTAAAATTTGGTGCTTTTATAACAATCCGAACACTATGGTGCTATTTTGGACCTTAGCACCTCTACTAGCTAGCCAAATTATATATAAATGAAACTAAATAGGTCATACTAAATACACCCCAGGAAAAACAGTGATAGTTCCTGCAATAATGTTGATTTTTGGAAAACTATGTCGCCATGTAGGTCACAGATACATTTTTGCCAATTTATTTCTCGTGTGAAATAACAGAAAACAGTCATCCCCCTCCCCAGCACCATAAGCAATATAAGTAAACCTCACATTGAAAGGCAGTTACCAAAATAAATATCGGATGTGATATCTACAAATCATCACACAGCTTACAGGATGCGGGCCAGACAAAAAGGTTTTCAATATCTGCCAAATAATCAAGAGATTGAAATGAACTCATGGCACAGACAACAAAAATGTCAATGTATACTATTATTTTCCTTCAAATCCTCGTTTAAACAGTAAAATACCAATTTGACCTTTTATTTTTTTTTCATTAAAAAAAAATATATAATTTGTATTACTCACACTGTAGTTTTTTATATCTATTATATTTGGGTGTTCACGCGTTTTCAAAATGCCGTTTTTTGTATCTGATATATGTTTCTTGTGTTTTATATGATCTGATTATTGTTATATATTATCTAAATTGGGAATAATGTTGTGAAATTGTTCCACATAATTATACAGTGCAACCTGTACACAACGGACCCTGTACAAACCATAATCCTGTCTATACCGTCATAATTATTTAGTCCTGAAAAAATTACACTCAAAACAATACTAATTAACCCTCTCCAAATCGGAACCTGTCTACCCGAATATCGGACTCATTAATTTCCCCAAATGCATAAAGTGTTTGTATCAAGTTTGTATCAAGTCATAAACATATCCGTGCATTAAACATAATTATATCTCACGAAAATTAGACTGTGTTGTTTGATAAATTTATTCTGTTTGTGATACTTAATGACCCAATAAATAAATAATTATCGGTAGGCAAAATATAAAAAAAATGATTTATTTTTTCATCGCTGGATTAGTCGTATATTATTTTGGATTCTTAGACAAGGCCTTAATTGTATTAAATGACATAGTTATTCAGCGTGTTGTCATCATCTAAAATGAAACAGTTAAAAGAATAGAACTGTTGCAATATGACTAGGCTACTCCGTATCGAAAAGACAGATTCTCATATTGCTTTGATATTCAAACAACATTTTTATTACCCAATAAACCTTCAACTGCCGGTCCCGAATACATTCGTTTTTTATTTTTTTATTAGCACATTACATATCAGCTTTTAAACATGTTAAGCCCACCGTCTAGTTTTTCGCCAAATTCAAACCTTGCGGTTACATCAATACTAATTGAATTTTGACTTTTTATCGTTCAAAGACTCTCCATCTAACAATAAAAAAATAAAAAAATAACTTCATGTACATCAATCAGCAACATTTCTAAATCGTTGGCCTCCATTCTGCCTGAATAATTTTTACTTGAAATTGTGAATCGCGTCAAGTGGGTTAAACTAGTGTTCAACTGCAAAATGCGCATACCTTGGACGGTCAAGTGTAGGCCAACAGTTGCCTATTGAGTACAGATTGACGGCATTAATATAGCCACTGAACTGATTACAAGATACTACTTAAACGAGACAGTGATCCAATGATGTTTTAATGCTAGGCCAATGTCTGCGACGCTGGCCCAACATTGAACCAACATTGAATAAATGTACAATGTTTGAGAGAAAGTCCTCCTGCAGCCCAGCAAACACAAGACATTTGTATAACATTCATACAACGTTTCGATGCTGGTCCAACATTGCATGAAGTCATACAAATGTTTTGTGTTTACTGAGTGTCAATACAAGCTTTTGGGGTTAAGCAGTTTGCAAATCCCCGCAGTAATACAGGCAAGGGCAAAAAGCTTTGAATTATTAACTCATAGATGTCGCTCAAGTATATATGAACTTGCTGTGATTTGAGAACTTGCTCTTAATGAGGCTTTGGGTAATTTAGTATTAATATTGAATTTGGCCTTGGCCTACCCACGGGCACTATTGCCTTCTGGGGGACCCTTGTCCCGCGAATTTTGACAGTTGACCACACCTTTAACCTGGAGAGGCTCTGACGCAGTGGTTAACGCTGTCTGCTTGGAACGTCGGAAATCGCCGGTTCGAACTCCACTCTGTCCTTCAAGTTTAAAAAAAAACAAAGATGTTTCTTCCTCGCTCACTCGTAAATATTTAATATTTTGGGGAGCCTCCGTGACCGAGAGGAAGCGAGCTCCGCCTCAGACCGTCAGGGCCCGAATTTTGAATCCTGTGTCTGGAGGGCAGTGTGAACTCATTCATTTCAACATCCTCAGGAGGTTTAGCCTATATGTGCACAAAGGTGGCCTAAACCCCATTAATTTCATTTTGATAAAACTTGTAATTGATTAATCAGACTAAAGGGCTAAAGTGTTAATCACGTCTATAATCGTTTTCCGTTGTTTTTATGGTAAATGTTTGTTTTATGTTTATATTAGAATTATAGACTTGGCCCAATGCTGTGCCCTTGCTGTGCCAGCATCTGTAAATTGGTTCAGAGTTTGGTCGATGTCTGGTAATGAAAAATGAATGACTTTTATCCATCATTATTGTATTATTATTACAAATATTATTACTTTTAGCTTTCTCTAATTGATTACAGTATGATTGAAATGTATTATTATTATTAAAGATAGAGTCACGTTCTAAGCTCGGATGCGTGTAAGCCTTCAGCATACAGTACAGTGTGGTAGATACAGTAACCTGATTACAAGACTGGATACTACTCCAACGAGACACTCACCCAACACTGTTTTAATGTTAGGCCAACATCTGCGACGCTGGCCCAACATTGAACCAACATTGGAGAAATATACAGTGTTTGAGAGAAAGTCCTCCTGTCCAGAAAACATTTGTATAACATTAATACAACGTCGTTCCACTGGGTGTCGGTACAAGCGTGGGGTCAAACCGTTTCGAGATACCCACAGTAATACAGTCAGTTTGTTTGCAAAGCAAGGTTGAGCTAAGATCCAGGACTAAGGGCTTTGAGATTTGATGGAATTGTTACTCATAGATGTCGCTCAAGTATATATGAACTTGCTGTGATTTGAGAACTTGCTCTTAATGAGGCTTTGGGTATAAAAAACATATTTAGTATTATTATGGAATAGGGCCTTGGCCTACCCACGGGGACTATTGCATTCTGGGGGACCCTTGTCCCGCGAATTTTGACAGTTGATCATACCTTTAACCTGATTATCAGATTATAGCTGAAAAACCTGAAATTCTCAAATCGTAATGTTTCAGGTTTTTTGTCATCTCGCCATGTGTAACTTATTCTGCATGTTATATATATGTTATATATATGACACACTTGACCCCCTCACGCTAATTAGCCGCTTGTTATCGTGGTATGGAATTTATGGTACAGTTCTCAACTGGTTTACATCGTACTTGAGTGACCGATGTCAACAGGTAAAAATTCAGGATTGTATTTCTAGTGGGGCTTATATATCTTTTGGTGTACCCCAGGGCTCTGTCCTTTGGACCTATACTTTGTACCCTATATACTGCTACCCTCAGTCACGTCATGGCTGAGCATGATGTAGAACATCATCTCTTTGCCGATGACACACAAATTTATATATCTCTATCCGGTTCTGAAGCTTTAGAATCCCTAACTGATTTGAAATCCGGTGTTACTGATTTTTCACTTGGATGACAAATTCGAAGCTAAAGCTGAATCCAAGTAAAACCGAGTTTATCATCATCGGTTCTAAAAAACTAAGAGAAAAGTTCAAAGATCTATTCCCTATATTATTACTTGACCATGACACACTTCCTAAGACATTCGTTAGAAATTTGTGATTAATTTTTTATTGTAATTTTAACTTCAAAAGACAAATCTTCCAGACTTGCAAAATATGTTTCTATCACATCCGGGACTTCGGCGTATTAGGAAGTACCTTAGCCCTGAAGCTGCACAATCTGTTGCATGTGCTCTAGTTACTAGTCATCTTGACTATTGCAATTCCCTTTTCTACAATCTTCCTGACAGGGACATTTAAAGATTGCAGCGGGTACGAAATTGTCTGGCACGTGTACTCTATAAAGAGTCTCGTTTTAGCAGATCCAAGCATCTTTTATAATTTTCTTCATTGGCTACCAGTAAAATACCGCATACGTTTTAAACTCTGTACCATAACTTTTAAAGCCTTCCTTTTTCACCAACCTACATATCTCTTTAATTATTAATCCCACTTCAAAATTCAAGATTGCTTAGATCCTCCAGCACAAATAATTATGTTAACTGTTTCACGTTTTCGAACAAAATGGGGGTCAAGGGCTTTTGCAGTTGCAGCTTCCTCCACCTGGAATTCACTGCTGGTTAATCTGAGAACTGCGAGTACAGTCACCTCATTTAAAAAAATGCTGATGCCTTTTTTCGATTCGTCCTCTCCCCCCCTCCCCACCTGATTCCTCGGAGATTCGACGCCCAGTTGACGACTTAAGCTTCGACTCTCGACATTGAGCTGATTTCGATTTGATTCTGCGCCTTAGAGCTGGTATGTCCGTGGATTTAGGCGCTATAGAAGTTACCGAAGCGATTGATTGATAAAGCTTCTAGTTCGATTTAACCTGCGTGCGTATGTGCGTGGGATAGTATGGTTAGCCAACAGGGTCAAAATACGACTCAGTTTGACGATCCAATTCCACTAAAAATGACGACCCGATATTGGCTTGTAATATAATGTGATTCTTCTTATTTAAAACACTTTTTGCACAAATAAGGTTTTTGTGAAATCGGTGACGCCTTTTATTTCATACTGAGACATAATATATAACTTCCACTAAGTAGAGTTATGTGCATTCATGCAGCAGATGGTGATTATATGTATCAATATATGTTACACTCATGGCCAAATTATGTTGTAAAATATAACTTGTGTGCTATAAATAAATTAAGGTTCATCACAGCAAAAATGGAGGCGTTAAACCAATGTTGGGTTGGTGTTGGCCCACCTTTTACGACGCTGGCTCAACACCGACCCGACAATGGATCAGCACTAGGCATGAATCGACAGTTGACTGGATTCACACGTGCTTTTTATAAAAAATGACAACAACGCAATAAATCACGGTAAGTGTTTGAAAATTATAGTATATATATATATATTGATAAGTTTATATCTAATTTCTCTAGGGGTATATAATAATATTATGTATAATGTAGAGGCCTATGTTCACTGGGAACGAGAGATTGTGCTCCTAACTGAAAATAATTAGACCTTAACCATTTCAGTACGGAGTTCCTGGCAGAACAAAATCATTCCTATCATCATATAAATAATTCTTATAGAATTATAAAACTACACCCCCCTCCCCAATAATTATCTGGTAGCCCACTCTGATAACTACCTTTCTTCAGCTTTTAGATCAGTTAACATTTTGTAAATGTTAGCCTGCCCAGCAGAAATGAGACGCTGATCCAAAGCTGGTTCACTGATGGGCCGAGGTCATAAACAGTGGGTAAGCAGTAAATCAACATTGGGTCAACGTCTCGTGACTGCGGGGTACCCCCCCCCCCCCGGTTTATCTCGGGAGCTGAAATTGTTAGCAGATTAACGAGCATGATGACAAGTGGCGACACATACTGGACGCCCTTTTGATATACACGTGGATCCTGTGTCATGAAATCCTAGCAAACCTGACGCTTTGACCCAGTGTTTGTTTGGTGACGGTCCGTCGTTGTAGACATAAAATCAGCATTGATTCAACCTGCTGTGCTTGCTAGGATGATGGTCCAGTAATCATAAGAAAAACAAATTTGACACTCAGCCGGTATTGGCGTGAGGTTTTTCCCCTGTTTGTGACGCTGGCCCAGCATTGGACTGGATCAACGTCTAGTGTTAGCTTGGACGGTCTGTACTGTTGCAAACAAATTTCAAGAATTATCTATGTTTTATGCTCGTATCAGCTGGCAGATATACTTCCCGCTGACTCAACTGAGAGATCACTAAACTTCAATTAATTATAAAATAAAGGCCCAAGGATAGTTTAACTTGATAAAACACTTTTTAATATTCATCACAGATGAAATATTTGGGGGTTTTTTAATGGAAAATATATTTGCGAACCGGTACATTTTATCAATACATTTGAAAAATACTGCGTTATATTTTAAACATATATGTTTATATTGGATGACCTGGACTGTAAACTTTTTTCAAGTAATTTGTTAATTATGTTTACATATTGTTTACATTATTCTGATTCTACTTTTCTTTTTTACTTTCTGACTTTGCAAGCTAAGAAATCTGGGAAATAAATTTTGTGCAAGAGTGCAATTTATGAAAGAGATTGGAAGATAATCCAACAGCGGAATGTCCATACTTAAAACATTATCAGAATATATTAATATACATTTTACTTTTCATAGCACGAAAAAAAACGTATTTAGCATAATATAATGTAATTACAGTACATATAATGACGACGGCGTGTTAATTCTATGAAAAGAAAACTGCACTGTCATGCATTGTTTTATTTCATTTTAGTTGACATGAATATATGCAAAGGATAAAATAAAACTTGTGCATCATATTGATAGATTATTTCAAGCAACGTGAACTGTTAGTCCAATTGGTGAACATATTAGGATGATCATGACTATAGCAGCATAAACAGATACACATCTGTGAATCGCAGTGACGTCACCAGAAACACTTTTGAATAGTGTGTCGGTGAAAATAATGTTATATAAGTCCCCTCCCCATACTTCATTGTTTTAGATTACTAGATGAAAATATTAGAGGTCAAGACTATCGAGTTTAACAGAATTGTGCATTATGGTCAGATGGATCTCACAGTATTAATACACAAATGACACCATTTTCAGGTCATTTCGTGTTTGGCTTATTCGCGGTAATTAGTGAATAAAAGTAGTAGCAGGCCCTGCCGGAGGCCCTGCAGAATTTAAAGCTGGAGAGAAGATGTAATAATATCAATTAACTGCTACAAAAACACACCTGCGTTTCTCTCTTTGATCTGTACTCTGGAGACGAATTTGTTTTTTTTTCAAAGGTTTATAAGAACACTCACACCATTTTTTCTGTACTTCTGACGATGCCTGTCTCTACAACAACAGCTGAGAGGTCTTCCAGCAGCTTGCGCAGATTAAAGACATACCTGCGTAGCAACACGAACAAGACACGATTAAGTAGTCTAGCCCCAATGAACATACACTATGACATTCCCATTAATTCAGACAATGTTTTCAGTGACTTTGATTCCTGTGGCATACGTCGTTTACCTTTTTCATAGACAATAATCGCAATAATTGCTATAAATAAGTCTATTTATATATAATTGAAATATATGTATAAATAATTATACCAATCATTAATAAAGTGATACCAATTATAAATAAAGTGATATAAATGATAAATAAATTGTATATAATATATATCCATTGTTTGCTTTGAATTATTACCGTAAAATTATAAACACCCCCCCCCCCCCACTCTATCACCCCCCCCCCCCACTCTCCGGCATCATATGTGCGTATCACATGCCAAATTCTTGCAGGCGCCCCTGATGATATAGTCAGGGGGCCAGGAGCTGAACCTGGAAAGTGGGTCCAAAGTTTTTTTCTCGATGTTTTCATGTTATATGGGTATTATACTCTATGAAACCGCGTGATGGCATTCTCACAGCATTGAGCATTTTGAAATAACGAGTTTTACATTTTTTCGCCTATCGCGGCACAAAATAGTGGTTTTACGTGATCGGGAAAAACAGAAAATCACTTTATATATTCACACAACTGATAGTTATTAGTTTTATTGTCTGTATATTAATGTATATTAATAATACATATCATTGGGTCAAAGGTCAAAGCTATAGTTCAAGGTCAAAGGTCACAAAATCAGATCAAACTTGCCTAATTCAGTATCGTTTGTATATTACATCCTCCACATTCCTACATGTTTCCATAGCTGAACCTGTATTCATTGTCTTATAATTTAGGTTTTTGTTATGAAGTGTCATAATCCTAATTAACTAGATAACCTGTCGCTCACATATTCTCGCTCATCTGGGCCACACTCCAAATGTGGCCTACGTGACCGTACATGTATATATTTGCTAGAATGAAAGATAAGGGGATTATTATATTGTTTGAATAGTGTAGCAATATATTACACGCTGGCATTCTATTGCATTGGCCAGTCAACATGATTCACTAACCCAATGTTGGGCCATTATCTGTGACGCTGATGGGCTGCATTGACCCAACACTTCCCGAATGTTTAGATGCCCGGCCGCTATTGAGCCACACAGAGGAAATTTGTGGGCCCTAATTGGGTAAAGTTAAATCCCAGCCTCTGTGTCAAGGCAAATGATTGTATTGTGCGAAATAAGTTGGTTCATCAATGAAAATGTGGTCTGAATTTAACTGTGACGTATATGTTCCCTTCTTGTGCTATAACAGTTTACCATATGACTAAATAATTCACGATATTTAACCTTTTTGTTTCTTATTTATAGTTCCAATATCACAGCATATCTATATCTGAATATATGGATACATCAATTATCAATATGTGGTGTAATAATTCAGAGGTTACTGTACCTGCTAAACTACCAAAATTGTACGTAATAGTTATTGAAAAAAATAGTTCTTTATCTTAAACAAGTTAAATAATCAGCAATGATACCACCACCTTCGCCATAATTTTGTCATTGCCCCCCACTCTCCGGCATCATATGTGCGTATCACATGCCAAATTCTGGCAGGCGCCCTGTAATAGCAGCATAAACAGATACACATCTGTGAATCGCAGTGACGTCACCAGAAACACTTTTGAATAGTTTGTTGGTGAAAATAATGTTATATAAGTCCCCTCCCCATACTTCATTGTTTTAGATTACTAGGTGAAAATATTAGAGGTCAAGACTATCGAGTTTCACAGAATTGTGCATTATGGTCAGATGGATCTCACAGTATTAATACACAAATGACACCATTTTCAGGTTATTTCATGTTTGGCTTAGTCGCGGTAATTCGTGTATGAAAGTAGTAGCAGGCCCTGCCGGAGGCCCTGCTCCCCTAGCAAGAACTAATTCAGCAGTTTCTAGTCCGGGTGTTCCCCGGTGTAGTCGCACACATTAGCAAAAAATAAGTCGTCTTCTGTTAAAAAAAACTATCAGACGTGGATTACAATACGACATATTTGCGGCTTCAGTGTAAACTTTAAATTAGGTGCAGTTGAAAACTGGTGAGTGACTTGTACCCAACTGCTTAGCTCCTGTCACATGATCATGATCTTCTTGTCGAGCAGGCATATTTTGGCTATGAGAGTAACCTAGATAGATGTACATATATACTCACCATCTGCTGCATAAATACACATAACTCTACCTAACGTTACTGGTGGAATAAAAATAACTCCTATTACCAAAATAAAACAAATCACGTTGTCTTGCGCTTTGTGAAATGTTTTAGTCAAAACTTAGGACATATTATAGCCTTTATTTCTGGTTAATATGGATTATTTATCCGAGAATACACACTTTTACGACCAAGCAAACTGGGTGGTCAGTTTTGCTGTCCAGTCCAAAGTACTGTTATCAGATCTGCTGTTCCGCATTCAAGGACTCAAACTACACTATTTCGATACCAAAAGTCTAGGAAGTTATATATCATGTCTCAATATGAAATATAAGGCGACACCGATTTCACATAAACTTTATTTGTGTAAAAAATGTTTTAAATAATAAGAATTACAAGTTATTACAATACAATATTGGGTCCTTTTTTTGGACAATTGGTTTGTCAAACTGGGTCGTATTTTGACCCTGATGGCCAACTATACGTGCGTGGGTGAGTGTACATAGTATATAAATGAGAATTATGTGTATGTGAGCATGTATAGAGGTATACATGTATGTGTGTGACTATGTATGTGTATTTACGATTAAACGTTTGTTGTAGTTTGGTCTCTCATAACTCTTGGACTACAGCCTGGCTATTTTAACTAAACTGTTTTTTATGTAAATGTATTCCATCATTGTAACTGGGGCGGGACATTAAAAAAAAATTGTCTGTATTGTCTGGCTGTTTTATTTGTCCTACAAGCAAAGGAAAAGTGAGCATTACATTTTCTAGATTGTTATGTGTTTTCATTTTCATTTTAATAATGTAATAATGTAAATAATTTGTAACCACTTGAAGTTGTGGTCACGGTAATGAGACACAACTTCTAATGAGCAAAAACTCATCGCATTAATGCTGGGTTAATGTTAAGCCAGCGTCGCAGACGATGGTTCTACAATCGTTTCCGCTGGAATGATCACTGAATAGTTTTCACCACTCACCCGTTTCTTGGGAGACACAAACGGCCGGTTGGCGATCATTTATGGCCCTGTCACACTTGGATGGATAAACCTGACGGACAAGGAGCGAACCGCATCCGTTGATGCTCTTCAATGTTCGTTTTATGTTCTGTTGTTGTCGGTAAATACTCTTCATCTTCAGTGAGCATTGTTAGGTCCATCAGAAATTCTTTTGTCCTGTCTATATGTCCTGAATGTGTTTTTTTTCGTATTTGATCATGTAGATCTAGGTGGCCATTCCCCCGCGATTATCGTTGCTCAGTCCAACCAAGTGTGACAGGGACTTTGATTGCATCGCATAAAACACAGACATGGTTGGACTGTTGGGCCGATGTGGTAGACAGCGGGCCAACGTTAAACCAGCGTAAAATGATGCACTAGCTGTCCTCACTTTATTGGGATTGTTCTAAATGTTGTGACTTCGCATCAACTGATTCGGTTATTCCACGATATTAATCTTACACCATCCGAATGGGGTCTCCCACATGTAATGCTGATTGGGGTGTGGCCTTCTGTCTGTATTTAACGATCCAGTGAGACTTTTGTGTCCAGATTTCAATCACGTTTGTACGCCCAGAAATGGTATGTAAACTTTATAATAGTTTGCCGCATATGATTATATAGCGGGTGTTAGAGTCTACAATACTACGAATAGAATGTCTCTAGATCAATAATCATTGAATATTTGGACTTTCATTGTAGAAAAACTTGATATTATTATGACAATAAAAAATAAAATGTATCGCCTGTTAATGTAGCAAGTGATACCAGGCGAGCTTAGACTTCTTGACAACAGTAAAACCTGCAGTAGGTGTTGGGCTATTCCCTTTAAAATCGGACATCAATCAGCAAGATTTCTGAATCGTTGACCTTCATGTTGCAAAATCTGAATAATTCCACTCACTTGAAGTTGTGAATCGCCTCACTGAGACCCAGCTTCAAGTGTGTGAAAATTATAATTGAATAATTTGGCTGAAGGGCTAACCCAGCAAACACAGACCATTTGTATAAAATGTATATATGTGTTTGCAGGAAAAGTGCTAATCACGTCCATATAGCTGTTTTCAGTTGTTTTAATTGTTACTACACACAAACAAAAAATAATAGCAATCCATTTGCTAGATTATCATGTGTTATTATTTAAATTTTACATCATGTAACTAGCTTGTAACCACTTACTTGAAGTTGTGGTCCCGGTAATAATATTTTTCTAAATTATTGTTTTATGGATATGGTACGATTAAAGGTTAGTGGGGCGCCCAGATGGGGGCGTCCTTATAGTCCGAAGGTTCGATAGTCCGAAGGTTCGATAGTTCGAAGGTTTTTGTTTTCCAAAGGCTCGATGGCCAGAAGGTTCGATAGTCCGAGGGTTCAATATTCCAAAAATATTCAAATTCTGAAGGTTCGATGGTCCGAAGGTTCGACAGTCCGCAGTTTCGATATTCTGAAAATATTCCCATTATGAAGGCTCGAAGGTCCGAAGGTATGATGGTCCGAATGTTCGATGGTCCGCAGTTTAGGTATTCCGAAAATCTTCCTATTCTGAAGGTTCGAAGGTCCTTAGGTTCGATGATCCGTATGCTCGATAGTCCAAAGGCTCGATAGTTTGAATGTATTTCTATTCTGAAGGCTCGATGGTCCGAAGGTTCGATAGTCCGAGAGCTCGATGCCGCCTCCAGAGTCTAACTAACAGTTTTCTTTTCATGATCGTTATTATAGTCTACTGAGGACGGCTGAACAGCGTCGACCCGCAGAAAGTATTTTATTGACTTAATGATCGAATGTGTCTAAAATACATTTCGAGGTAGCCATGTAGGCAACGCTTTTAAATAAAATTATCAAAAGCAATAAAAATAGAAATTGATAGAAATTGATTAGAAAATATAAATTATGGCAAATATTAAACGATCAGGCCCGGGTTTCGTATTCCATAATATTTCATTGTGTTTCCCATGACATTTTTGCATTTTCCATTATTTAATTTATTATCTTTTCAACTATATTTCTGCCTACTTGCCTACCACAAGTGAGCAATTTACAGGGGCCTATTTGATGGCATGCTGTATGTAGGCCTGTCTGACATTCGCATAGGACTTAGGCCCCTAAGGATATAACAAATGACTTAAATAATGATATAAAGGGCTATATAACAGAGAATGTAAAGCCTTGAGGGTATTTTTAAATTATATTAGGGCCTAATTTTCTATAAATATAATTTGTGGGAACATACAAAATGTCAATTAATTATGACAGGCAAAGCTTGTAAACGAATAGGTATATATATATTCATTCATTTAAAGCTTGCAATTACATTAAAATAACCTGAGCTGAATAATTCACGTCAAATAGGTAGTATTTTTTTCAAAGAAAAAGATAGGCCCTATAACGTTACTTGTCCATGCAACGGATTGTGCAAATTAAAAAAATGATACTTTCAACATTGTTCGGTGATCATGTGGTGATGGTATGTCTTTTTTTTTAATTATCATATTGTCGCAACATTTTGACAAACCTACATCGTTCCTGTGTGGTGTCTCATTTGATTCCGCTGTGGGCTTGAATATCCGCTGAGCATATTTTTACCGTATCCCCGCGCATAAACGTGCATGCACTTATATGTGAAAATCGACTGTTTTAGGCACGTCTCCAAAAATATTCTTGTTCATTTATAAGTGAATGCACTTATATTCGATTACTACGTGCATGCACTTGTATTCGAAATTTACTACGCGCACCACTGTGTAGCTTTTTAAATGCTCAGACATATACGGCAGGTGATATGTATTGTGTTATAGAAACCCTTACTATTATATGTCCATAATAATTTAATAATTTTGAATAGTACGGTAGTATTATATATATTTATTAACGGGTATATATTAGGAGAGAATTGCTTCATATTGTAGATATGTGCCGGCAGTTCAAGCCGTCAGAGCGATTAATGCATGGGTGTGATAGCTGAACAGCGTGGAGATTATGAATTCTGATATAACAGCTCAGGTAGTGTCAATACCTATTGGCTGGAGTCTCTCCCGCAAGTTAACTTAAGAGTAACAGTAAGTGATCACTAACGTTAGTTTATTTTTGGTTAAAATAAATTAAATAATTATGAGTTTAAAGAACTTGATTTTTTTTAAATTTATTTTTATGTTTGAATATAAATGCATGCACTTGTTTTCGAAAACTAAGTGCATCTTCAAATATAAGTGCATGTATGCACGTTAATGCGCGGGGATACGGTACCATCGTCAATGCTCCAATTAACTGCGACGCACACGTAAAATATACAGTATTGGAGGACTTTGGGACTATCGAAACTTCGGACTATCAAACCTTCGGTCTACTGAACTTTTGGACTACTGAACCTTCGGACCAACGAGCCTTCGGACTACTGAGCCTTCGAATTATCGAATTTTCGGACTAGTGAACCTTCAGACTATCGAACCTTCGAGCTAGTGAACCTTCGGACCATCGAACCTTCGGAGTATAGACATGTAAACGGTCAGACATGACCTTTTTTCCGCCCGTACCCGAACCCCCAACCGCTGCCCCAT
Source organism: Flabesymbios commensalis (assembly GCA_964017125.1). Lineage (NCBI taxonomy): Eukaryota > Metazoa > Annelida > Polychaeta > Terebellida > Flabelligeridae > Flabesymbios > Flabesymbios commensalis. The sequence goes on along the minus strand of OZ024916.1, from coordinate 43,003,605 downwards.
GTCCGTCAGATTAGCGTATGAAAACGGATGTTGATTACCCACCTGTCCTCATCCGTGCCCGCACATTTTCTCCTCTCGACATGAATCGTTTTGGGACCGATTTTCACAGGAGCGGACAAAACTGGTACGGATGAATAAGGAAAACTAATGTTCATTACTTGGTCAACAGTTTTGTAATATTTATATTTGAGTGATCTTTGATTCCTGGATTTTGTAATGATATACTATCAATATACATAGAACACATTATGATATCTGGAAAATTCAATTTTATCGGATAAAGTGGTGATTTTTATGCGTTTGTGACTAACATTGACCATTTCTGTGACATTTGGTGAGTTGCTCTTTACGTAACTTGATTTGTATTAGAGCCTGTGATGGCTGTTGATAAACCTGTACACGACCCACTGTATGCAGGTACTCAGCCGACTAACACGGGCAGTTCACCAACATTGACACAACATAATGTGACAGCTAATATTTATTTTTTATTTATTTATTGATGTATTAAGCTTTCTATAAGTACAAGTACATGTGTGTAAAATATACATGAATAAAACTGTACATACAGAGGCAAGTGGCGACAGGTGACCAGCACCTATACGAGGCCACTTAATGTAAAAAAGGCTGTTTATACACTATTAACATGCCTAAACAATTTGACAGATACAGTGTTAAAAACTCATAAAGCTGAGCAAACAATGCTCGAAGTAAAATATCAATGAAAATAAACATAGCCAATTATAATGGCTAAGAGATTATTATAGTTTAAATGTTAATAAGTATTTAAAAATTCCAATAAGATGTCACAGTAACATATTTTTCATTCTATTGCACACACACGGCTGACATCTGCAAGTAGACGTCCAAGAACACAAATCGGTAACATTAAATGACTGTTGTAATTTTAATTTATAGTGAAGCATTAGCTGGTGTTTGAACGAGTTAACAGAAGTTGAGTCCCGGATCTGTATTGGAAGAAAATTCCATTCACTTACAATTCTATGAAAAAACGATTTTTTTCAGTAAAGGTTTTAAAAGCAAGCCGCAGTTACCAGATCTACGCGATGTATTGTCAATAAATTGAGTATAATTTTCAATTGGAAATTTAATTTTATCATGTAAAACCTTATAGAAAAAAACAAGATCTGAAATTTCGCGTCTGAAACACAGAGGTAATAAATTCAGATACATCTGGCTTATTGAGCTGGCTTACGCCAGCTAAAATGTTCACACCAATTTATAAACTAAAACAAAGGGTTAAACGCAAATTGACCCTTAGTGTACTAAAGAGCCCTACCAGCCATCCACCACTCACTGATCCTGAATGCACTGCTTCATGCTCCCTGTCTGACAGTGAATTATGTGGATTATGTGATAAACAGACACGCAGTGAAAATTTCAATAGTAGGAAAAATCTAGTCTTATCTGAAAACAAACTTTTACCAACTAATACAAGCACGCAACTTCCGCGTCCAACCCCGGAACTTTTCTCAGATGACGATTGCAATGCTAGCTCTATCTTAAATGTGGTCAATGACCTGTCTGTATTGCGGACGATTGAAGCAGAGCTTGATATGGATGATTTCATCGCTTTATCTACCATATTTCCTGATATGACTGATGCTAATATTTCTAAAATGACGACTCGTGGAGGCAGAAAGTCACAACGTGTCAAGAGGGGTGCGAGTGCTGACGACTGACTGGATAATGTTCAGTGCGACTCTGCTAATGACCCTCCCACTGACTACATATCTCAGTCAGTAGATCTCTCATCAGATACTGTGCAGCGTAATTCTACTATTGACAGTCCTACCATCTGCAATCCAGATCCCAAGAAAAATCAAAGAAAGTGGTGAAACGACGTAGTGCTAGGTTGAAAAATGCAACATTAGACAAAGTGTTAGAAGAAGCCGAAGAGCCGACATCTGCGCCCCAAGATCCTGCTAATACCACAACTAATACTACACAGCATAACCCAAAATCTCTTCATCCAAAGAAGAAATCGAAATCAAGTCGTACCAATACCAATTCCAAATCCTCATCAACCAATCACTCTATCAGGTGTATGTGCACGGACTGGTTTATAGGTGACGATGATGAAGACTACCAAGACACAGTCTGGTTATGTAAATTATGCCGTTCACTGCCACAAACCATCCGCCAGATCAGAGATGATATGGGTGTTATGCAAAATCTTATCAAATCACTAAATGGAACAATTGAATACTTGAACAGGTCAAACAGTGACATGCTGGTGCAACTAACACGAAAAGCACAACAATGTAATGATCTGACACATGAACTGAGCCGCCTAAAACAGAACAACAACCATAACGTGACAAATTCTACTGTAGACTGCGATCCTGTGCCTAGGACCAAAGTAAGTCTTCAGAATGAGCCACAACTCACCCAGCCGAGAACTGCACTACTACTCATTGGCTCTTCTCATGTAAGTAGATTTGAGCGCATCCATGATGATGTGCAGCTAAGGAGTATGAGTGGTGCCAAGACCTATGATGTGTTGAACATGCTACAAAAACATCCAAACGATGATACAGGAGTAGTTCCTATCATTGTTGGTTCGAACGATTGCAGTTCAAAAGCAACACCGGACGGTATTATTAAAAGATACGAGTGTGTTCTAGAAGAAGCCAAGAGAGTAGCTCGTGATAACGTTTGTGTGTCGAGTATTCTTCCACGACTCACGTCAGCTGCCTACAATACTAAAGCGGATATATTAAATGACAAACTGAAGGCCCTCTGCTCTGACATGCAATGCACATTCATTACCATGATATCAACCTTCGGTTTCAGGGTGGATCTGTTGATGATAGTGTGTTTGCTGATAATGTGCATCTTAATAGTAAAGGGCTCCTACGTCTAATAAACAACCTGAAACTGAATGATAAGATCAGAGCGAAGAAAACTTCTAGCCATGTATCCCGGCCTACATCAAACGCGTCATCTGCTTCAGCAAGGACGATGAGACCTATTTACAATAATGACCAATATTTACAATAATGACCAACCTCCGAGATGTTGGTTTTGTGGCGAGACGGGTCATATCGCTGAGTCCTGTCACCATGGTTACAGGATAACTTGCAACAAATGCCATAAACAGGGACACAAACAAAAAAATTGTCGTATGTTGACCTAGAGGTGTGGCTATGATGACAGGGCCGATGGACCACCCCTTGCCCAAACTATCACGTTATCCACTGATAAAGAAACTGAAAATATTAATCCGAAGGTTTTAAAAATGAGTCATATTCCTGTAAATGTTAATAATAATAAGGATATTCCTGTACATGTTAATAATAATAAGGATATTCCTGTACATTTTAATAACAATAATGATAAATATGAATCAAATGAATATAACGAAATGGATCAAAGTAATAGAAATGAATGTGATAAAAAATCACCCATAACTGGAAATTATGACGCCACCCATCATACTTGTCCATTATATTCTGGCATATTACCTAAGGTTTTGAAGTCTGCTCATGGTTTAAAAATTGCTCATTTAAATACACGAAGTTTAAGAAGTGCTAAGAAAGATACAATTTCACAAATACGATTGCTACTGAGTGATCACAGCATTGATATTTTTGCAATTTCTGAAACATGGTGGACAGCAGAGATTTCTAATGACGAAGTGAACATTGATGGCTATTCTCTCTACCGTAAAGACAGAGAGCATCCTGCTGGTGGTGTGGCGTTGTACGTAAAATCGTCAATACCACATGAATTTAGTAGTGAGCTAACTGAAAAATCTAACATTGGAGCCGTTTGGGTTAAGATAATGGTTAATACTGTTTCACCATTAAATGTATGCTCTTTCTATCGAAAACCATCTGCAGACAAAAAATACTTTTATAATATGATAGAAAATTTTGAATTGGCAATGTCTAAACATGAAATAATAATACTTGGTGACTTTAATTTGGATTATACTCTTGATGACAGCTTGTCTAATAACCCGGTACATTATATTGAATTAATTCTCAACTGTCGTCAACTCATCACTACACCCACCCGTTGTACACTGACCACGAAATCTACAATAGATCTTATATATTCATCTATATCAGATCACCATATTTCTTCAGGTACAGTACCATGTTCAATAAGTGACCATGACTTAATCTATACTGTACTCAGTCGCCGTCACAATAATAAAAAACCTGTTAAGTATGTAACAACAAGAGACTATAAGAAATTTGATAATATAAGATATAATAAAGATTTAAGAGGCATTAATCTCAATGCCTTGATTGAAAACAGTAAACATTTTAATGATGCTTGGGAAATATGGTATTCGATAGTTATGAATGTCATGGATAAACACGCCCCAGTGCGAGCGTATCGAGTTAAAGACAGATGCAATCCGTGGGTTACCCGCGATATAATAATGATGATGTATAGACGTGACTATCTATGTAAAAAAGCGAAGGACACCCAAGATCGTAAAATTTACAGAGAATATAAAAATTTACGTAACCAAATTGTTAGTGAAATACGCCATGCTAAATCCAGTTATTATTCCAATGAAATTCGCAAATCACGTGATTCAAAGACTATGTGAAAAACTATTCGTACCCTACTACATAACAAAAAAAAAATGATTCATCTTCTCACAATGTGTCGCCTCAGGTTTTTAACGATTATTTGTCGACCATAGGATCTAAATTACACCCTACATTTGATGAGACCACGCAACTGCATTGGTCACTGCCAAATTCATCTCATCAATTCAAATTTAAGCAGCTTTCTGTAGATGAGGTTTGCAGTCATATCTCTAAGCTATCAGATGTATCAAAAACGGATGTCCTTGGCTTTGACGCTAAATTACTCAGAAATGCATCAAGTGGATTTCATCCAGTCTTACTTTACTATTCAACAAATCACTACTTTCTCACAGTTTACCCCATGACTGGACGAAAGCCCGAGTCACACCCATTTACAAAGGTACTGGCTCTGTGGAGGAACCAATTAATTACAGGCCGATATCGGTGGTCTCTCACATCTCTAAGGTTTTTGAAAAATGTGTTAATGTACAACTAATGCAATATTTTGAAAGTCACAACCTGTTAAGATGTGACCAATCTGCATTTCGCAAAAAACATTCAACAACTACAGCTCTGCATAGACTGGTTGATGACTTACTTGACAACATGAATGAAGGGATGGTAAATGCTATTTGCTTTTTCGACCTCAAAAAATGTTTCGATTATATTGATCACAAACTCCTTATTCTGAAACTTATATGGTATTTTAGACAGAGAAATGTTATGGTTCCCTGATTATCTATATGACCGAACTCAGTCTGTTTTTGTTAATGGTTCTTCTTCTTCGTTTGATGACATTAATGTTGGAGTCCCACAGGGATCAGTATTGGGTCCGTTTTTATTTCTAGTCTTTATTAATGACTTACCCTGTTGTCTAACCAATACTTTTTTTCAATATTTACGCAGACGATACCGTCATACACGCATGTGGTAGCGACATTAATAACGTTCAACAACTTTTACAGAGGGATGTTGATATTGTTTCTCCAATGGATTTTTCATAATAAGCTGTTAGTTAATGAACTTAAAACACATTGTATGATTGTAACATCTAATCGGAAACTTTTGTCTCATAGACTGAATATAAATTTAAATGGCACTCAAATAGAACAAGTTAAGGTCACTAAATATATAGGTTTCTGTCTAGATACGAAATTATGCTGGTCTCATCATATCAACAAATTAGTAAAAATAATTGCACCTAAAATTGGATTATTAAGACGTTTAAGATATATTGTTTCTTTTGATTGCCTCTCTAAATACTACATGGCCACCGTCCAGTCTCACATAGATTATTGATTGACAGTCTGGGGCTTCACATATTCTCACAATTTACATTTAATACAGAAAATGCAAAATCGTGCCGCCAGGCTTATCACCAACAATTTTGATTTTAACACTAGGGGGATTGACATTGTGAGGGATCTGGGGTGGCTGAATATCACCCAGCGTAGGGATTATTTCACTGTGCTCTTAGATTTTAAATCTTTCAGTGGGAATTTACCTGATCATATTTTAGATAATTTTACATTTAAACGTGATATTGCCATCAGGCAAACTAGATCGTGCGATACTAATGTTGTATATGTGCCTAAAATCAACAGATCTTCATTTAAGAGTGCATTACAAGTTAATGGGCCTATGATATGGTATAATCTTCCTATTCATATACGCAATTGTAACTCCATACACTCATTCAAGAGGCTTTTAAAAACATTTTTACTGCAGCAGAGTTAAAATACTTTGTTTTGATTAATATTGTTAAATGCATGATGTCTATATGTATATGTTATATTTGTATTTTATAGTAACGTCAATATTACCTTGTCTTTGAGGTACATCAGGGCAACTATGTAAAATAGCACCTTCTGCTAATCAGTTTTACCCTGAATAAATATATTTTATTATTATTATTATTATTATTATTATAATTATTATTATTATAATTATTATTATCATTATTATTATTATTATTATTATTATTATTATTATTATTATTATTATTATTATTATTATTATTATTATTATTATTATTATTATTATTATTATTATTATTATTATTATTATTATTATTATTATTATTATTATTATTATTATTATTATTATTATTATTATTATTATTATTATTATTATTATTATTATTATTATTATTATTATTATTATTATTATTATTATTATTATTATTATTATTATTATTATTATTATTATTATTTTTATTATTATTATTATTATTATTATTATTATTATTATTATTATTATTATTATTATTATTATTATTATTATTATTATTATTATTATTATTATTATTATTATTATTATTATTATTATTATTATTATCAACTACATGTATGAAGTTTACGTTCAGTTTGAGTGCTGCTCAGCTTGTAACTAACTTGCTAAAATTACCTGTGGATCAACCGACCACTACACTATCTGAACAGCCTATTTCTCTCGAACAAACTGTCCCACATGACAACAATAATATTACTGTTTTACATACTAGGTGGTTTTGTTAAGTTAAAAAAACTCCCAAAATCCGAGAATAACTCGGATTGGTCAGACCCCACCCACCCATCTTCCTATCCAATTTTTTTTAAAAATTTTTGGAAACATGTGGAAACATGAAAACAACACATAAAACACAATAAAAACAGATATTTTCAAAAAAAAAATACAAATCCGAGCTGGGGCTTGACACACCCACCCACTTCCGTCGGATTTTTTGATTTTTTTTAACTCGACAAAACCCCTAACAAAACCCTTGTTAACGAAGATAATAGCACTGGCCCATACGTAGAAATCTACCTGTTCATTTCAAGTAGACTGTGACAATGTAATATAATATATATAATATATATATATAATATAATATATATATATATATACATATTATATATATATTATATATATATATTATATATATATGGTCGATTCCCACGAAAGTGATGCATATCGGCAAAAAAACGACTTTGTTGCACAGTCCTGAATTCTTCAGTTTATATCGTAGACATATGGAACTTTCACAAAAAATATATGCGATCTCTTAATATATCATAGTTGTAACATGAATGGAGTTCAGGCTCATTATTGAACACCAGAGTAACCCTACGAATGCATATTATGTAATATGTAAATGCCATAATGTAACTAAAACTTTGGTCGCAAAGAGTACAGCAGTTCAAGTGGTAACAATTAGGTGGTAATGTTTGGAATAGTTTAATAGCAGTTGCGAAAATTTGATGCTGCACATAATGATTTGTAGCCAACTTCTACTCTGCTGCAAATAATCAATATTTAGAAAATATACAAAAAAAGACATGTCAAACATATTATTTCTTTCAATTCAAGGCTTAGAGTGGAAATAGCAGTTGAATATTAAAATGTAAATGAAGCATCTTGTTTAAAATCATGATTTCATATCATTTGTTGATCTAAACGTTTTTCTCATAGGTCTAAAGGTGTATTCGTAGGGTTACAAATTGATATTTTATTGAAAAATAAGGCTAATAATTAACATAATTGTTGTGTTATAAACGATTTGTATCGATAACTATTATTACTTTGACAGCCACATTAATAAACAATCAGAGAAGGATGGAATAAAGAGATTTTAGCAACAAGGTGCGCGAGAATCAAGAGAATAATTTATTTATTGTTTGTCACTGAATTAATAGTCAACCTAAAAAATATACATACATATATACATATCATTCACTTGTGAAAGGTATTTGACAGATAGAGCTACAATGAACAAAAAAGGTTAAAACTGGTTGCTCTACGTCGATTCAAAATGCTTATACCAGCTTTGTTTGTAGGGTTACGCTGTCATTTGTAGGGTTACTCTATCTAGGTGGCCTAGGAAAAATCATCACAATACTGCAATGTTGACGGCTCATAATATTATTTAAACACATGTATGTTCTCTCGTATGATACTGCTCAATATCCAATAGATTTACCACGCTATAATTAACTTCACATAGACCATTGAACAAAATATTTAATTTGTCAAATACTTTTATGTATTTCCAACTGGTGAAGTCAGACAGTGATTATGTCGCTATTGTATCACACACGTTTTAAAATACCACTTGTTTTGGCTTGCTTGTATATATATTGTTTTTTGAAAAATATCGTGTTTTTAGATAAAGGTCTCGCAATCCCAATTAAACACGTATTGTGTTATACAATATAGAAGCTATTTGTGAAATTGGTAACCCTACGAATGCACACAGTGGTGAACTCTTTTAGATGCTAGATATGTTTAAATTAATATTTCAAATATTTGTAATACACACAAGAATACAATTCATGTTAGACATATTTTTAATATGATGTATAACAAAGTATATACACAAAAAATTAGCCTTTGCATTGGTGAGTTAAAATAATTTTCAAACGTTTTTAAAACGTGTATTTTATTTTTTGGATAGAAATATTTATTAGCTTGTTGAATTTTACACCTTATGAGTGCTCACTATGATGTTAGCTTTATTCTTGGCCTGTTTTGCAATAAGAACAATATATATTTTTTAATCATTTAACGTTTTTCTCTTGTAGATAGAAACCCTACGAATACCTAACATTTGTGTAACCCTACGAATGACAATATCATCAGTCTCTGGTGGCTCTTCTATTACATAAGAATATTTTAAATGATATCGTCCACATATTGCCATGTCATGACATGATAATACATCACAAATATTCAATTAACTCCCGTATTCTCCACACCTACACAGTGAAATATAGCACTGTGATAATTTGTAGGATATATTAAATATTCAAACATTGCTAACGTTTCAAGATATCTATGTTAACCACTAAAATCTGACTGTCACGTACACTGTACCTTGGTTATTCTGTTAGACAAGGTGGTAAACCCCATGACCTTTCATAGAATTCCACAGCTGCCATTTCTTTATTTAAAATTCGTAGGGTTACACATATTAAAAAAAACCGTAGTGTTCAATGAAAGAAATTAAAAAATGGTATAATTTTCCGATACGTTACCTTGCCCATATTATACATTGGTACCACAAGTGTATTCAGAGAAAAAAAGCTTGTGTTAATCTGTAGTAGTATTCGTTTCATAGAACATGAAAGCGCATTTGTATGGTTACAAAAACGCACTTTAAATTATTGCACCTATTTTACTATTACTAATATATTTAGTGGACATGCTCCACAATGAATTCGGCTCAGCAAATAAACAGCAAGCACAGCTCAGGTCATAAATATAATGTGTAAAATATTTATATTGTGCAATATTGATTTACTCAGATATCATAACACAAGCTATATTCGTAGGGTTACACGAGTTTTAAATTTTCAGAAAAATATGAATTAAAAAAATTCAAATTTACAAAAGCAAAAAAAGTGTTGGCTATTGATTAGGTGCAGGTGCCGCGCTTCAGAATGCGTAATATAAAGGCGCTGTTTATTTTGAATATTGAGAAAATGTACTTTTTCAAAATAAGGTCCAAATGCATCACTTTCGTGGGAATCGACCATATATATATATATTATACATATATTATATATATATATATTACATATTCAGGGTGGATCTGTTGATGATAGTTTGTTTGCGGATAATGTGCATCTGAATAGTAAAGGGCTCCTACGTCTATTCAACAACCTGAAACTGAATGATAAGATCAGAGCGAAGAAAACTTCTAGCCATGTATCCCGGCCTACATCAAGCGCATCATCTGCTTCAGCAAGGAAGACGAGACCTATTTACAATGATGACCAACCTCCGAGATGCTGGCTTTGTGGCGAGACGGGTCATATCTCTGAGTCCTGTCACCATGGTTACAGGATAACTTGCAACAAATGCCACAAACAGGGTCACAAACAACAATTATGTCGTATGTTGACCTAGAGGTGTGGCTATGATGACAGGGCCGATGGACCACCCCTTGCCCAAACTATCACGTTGTTCAGTCCGCTATCCACTGATAAAGAAACTGAAAATATTATTCCGAAGGTTATAAAAATGAGTCTTATTCCTGAACATGTTAATAATAATAAGGATATTCCTGTACATGTTAATAATAATAAGGATATTCCTGTACATTTTATTAACAATAAGGATAAATATGAATTAAATGAATATAACGAAATGGATCAAAGTAATAGAAATGAATGTGATAAAAAATCACCCATAACTGGAAATTATGACGCCACCTATCATACTTGTCCATTATATTCTGGTATATTACCTAAGGTTTTGAATTCTGTTCATGGTTTGAAAATTGCTCATTTAAATACACGAAGTTTAAGAAGTGCTAAGAAAGATACAATTTCACAAATACGATTGCTACTGATTGATCACAGCATTGATATTTTTGCAATTTCCGAAACATGGTTGACAGCAGAGATTTCTAATGACGAAGTGAACATTGATGGCTATTCTCTTTACCGTAAAGACAGAGAGCATCCTGCTGGTGGTGTGGCGTTGTACGTAAAATCGTCAATACCACATGAATTTAGTAGTGAGCTAACTGGAAAATCTAACATTGGAGCCGTTTGGGTTAAGATAATGGTTAATAATGTTTCACCATTTAATGTATGCTCTTTCTATCGAAAACCATCTGCAGACAAAAAATACTTTAATAATATGATAGAAACTTTTGAATTGGCAATGTCTAAGCATGAAATAATAATACTTGGTGACTTTAATTTGGATTATAATCTTGATGACAACTTGTCCAATAACCCGGTACATTATATTGAATTAATTCTCAACTGTCGTCAACTCATCACTACACCCACCCGTTGTACACTGACCACGAAATCTACAATAGATCTTATATAATTCATCTAAGTCAGATCACCATATTTCTTCAGGTACAGTACCATGTTTAATAAGTGACCATGACTTAATCTATACTGTACTCAGTCGCCGTCACAATAATAAGAACCTGCTAAGTATGTAACAACAAGAGACTATAGGAAATTTGATAATATAAGATATGATAAAGATTTAAGAGGCATTAATCTTAATGCCTTGATTGAAAACAGTAAACATCTTAATGATGCTTGGGAAATATGGTCTTCTATAGTTATGAATGTCATGGATAAACACGCCCCAGTGCGAATGTATCGAGTTAAAGACAGATGCAATCCGTGGGTTACCCGCGATATAATAATGATGATGCATAGACGTGACTATCTATGTAAAAAAGCGAAGGACACCCAAGATCGTAAAATTTACAGAGAATATAAAAATTTACGTAACCAAATTGTTAGTGAAATACGCCATGCTAAATCCAGTTATTATTCCAATGAAATTCGCAAATCACGTGATTCAAAGACTATGTGAAAAACTATTCGTACCCTACTACATAACAAAAAAAAAATGATTCATCTTCTCACAATGTGTCGCCTCAGGTTTTTAACGATTATTTGTCGACCATAGGATCTAAATTACACCCTACATTTGATGAGACCACGCAACTGCATTGGTCACTGCCAAATTCATCTCATCAATTCAAATTTAAGCAGCTTTCTGTAGATGAGGTTTGCAGTCATATCTCTAAGCTATCAGATGTATCAAAAACGGATGTCCTTGGCTTTGACGCTAAATTACTCAGAAATGCATCAAGTGGATTTCATCCAGTCTTACTTTACTATTCAACAAATCACTACTTTCTCACAGTTTACCCCATGACTGGAAGAAAGCCCGAGTCACACCCATTTACAAAGATACTGGCTCTGTGGAGGAACCAAGTAATTACAGGCCGATATCGGTGGTCTCTCACATCTCTAAGGTTTTTGAAAAATGTGTTAATGTACAACTAATGCAATATTTTGAAAGAAACAACCTGTTAAGATGTGACCAATCTGCATTTCGCAAAAAAAACATTCAACAACTACAGCTCTGCATAGACTGGTTGATGACTTACTTGACAACATGAATGAAGGGATGGTAAATGCTATTTGCTTTTTCGACCTCAAAAAATGTTTCGATTATATTGATCACAAACTCCTTATTCTGAAACTTATATGGTATTTTAGACAGAGAAATGTTATGGTTCCCTGATTATCTATATGACAGAACTCAGTCTGTTTTTGTTAATGGTTCTTCTTCTTCGTTTGATGACATTAATGTTGGAGTCCCACAGGGATCAGTATTGGGTCCGTTTTTATTTCTAGTCTTTATTAATGAGCTACCCTGTTGTCTAACCAATACTTTTTTCAATATTTACGCAGACGATACCGTCATACACGCATGTGGTAGCGACATTAATAACGTTCAACAACTTTTACAGAGGGATGTTGATATTGTTTCTCCAATGGATTTTTCATAATAAGCTGTTAGTTAATGAACTTAAAACACATTGTATGATTGTAACATCTAATCGGAAACTTTTGTCTCATAGACTGAATATAAATTTAAATGGCACTCAAATAGAACAAGTTAAGGTCACTAAATATCTAGGTTTCTGTCTAGATACGAAATTATGCTGGTCTGATCATATCAACAAATTAGTAAAAAACATTGCACCTAAAATTGGATTATTAGGACGTTTAAGATATATTGTTTCTTTTGATTGCCTCTCTAAATACTACATGGCCACCGTCCAGTCTCACATAGATTATTGCTTGACAGTCCGGGGCTTCACATATTCTCACAATTTACATTTAATACAGAAAATGCAGAATCGTGCCGCCAGGCTTATCACCAACAATTTTGATTTTAACACTAGGGGGATTGACATTGTGAGGGATCTGGGGTGGCTGAATATTACCCAGCGTAGGGATTATTTCACTGTGCTCTTAGATTTTAAATCTTTCAGTGGGAATTTACCTGATCATATTTTAGATAATTTTACATTTAAACGTGATTTTGCCATCAGGCAAACTAGATCGTGCGATACTAATGTTGTGTATGTGCCTAAAATCAACAGATCTTCATTTAAGAGTGCATTACAAGTTAATGGGCCTATGATATGGTATAATCTTCCTATTCATATACGAAATTGTAACTCCATACACTCATTCAAGAGGCTTTTAAAAACAGTTAAAATACTTTGTTTTGATTAATATTGTTAAATGCATGATGTCTATATGTATATGTTATATTTGTATTTTATAGTAACGTCAATATTACCTTGTCTTTGAGGTACATCAGGGCAACTATGTAAAATAGCACCTTCTGCTAATCAGTTTTACCCTGAATAAATATATTTTATTATTATTATTATTATTATTATTATTATTATTATTATTATTATTATTATTATTATTATTATTATTATTATTATTATTATTATTATTATTATTATTATTATTATTATTATTATTATTATTATTATTATTATTATTATTATTATTATTATTATTATTATTTTTATTATCAACTACATGTATGAAGTTTACGTTCAGTTTGAGTGCTGCTGAGCTTGTAACTAACTTGCTAAAATTACCTGTGGATCAACCGACCACTACACTATCTGAACAGCCTATTTCTCTCGAACAAACTGTCCCACATGACAATAATAATATTACTGTTTTACATACTAGGTGGTTTTGTTAAGTTAAAAAAACTCCCAAAATCCGAGAATAACTCGGATTGGTCAGACCCCACCCACCCATCTTCTCATCCAATTTTTAATTTTTTTTGGAAACATGTGGAAACATGAAAACAACACATAAAACACAATAAAAACAGATATTTTCAAAAAAAAAATACAAATCCGAGCTGGGGCTTGACATACCCACCCACTTCCGTCGGTTTTTTTCATTTTTTTTAACTCGACAAAACCCCTAACAAAACCCTTGTTAACGAAGATAATAGCACTGACCCATACGTAGAAATCTACCTGTTCATTTCAAGTAGACTGTGACAATGTAATAGAATATATATAATATATATATATAATATAATATATATATATATATATATACATATTATATATATATTATATATATTATATATATATATATATATATTATACATATATTATATATATATATATTACATATATATCAACCTTCGGTTTCAGGGTGGATCTGTTGATGTTAGTTTGTTTGCGGATAATGTGCATCTTAATAGTAAAGGGCTCGTACGTCTATTCAACAACCTGAAACTAAATGATAAGATCAGAGCGAAGAAAACTTCTAGCCATGTATCCCGGCCTACATCAAACGCGTCATCTGCTTCAGCAAGGAAGACGAGACCTATTTACAATGATGACCAACCTCCGAGATGCTGGCTTTGTGGCGAGACGGGTCATATCTCTGAGTCTTGTCGCCATGGTTACAGGATAACTTGCAACAAATGCCACAAACAGGGTCACAAACAACAATTTTGTCGTATGTTGACCTAGAGGTGTGGCTATGATGACAGGGCCGAAGGACCACCCCTTGCTCAAACTATCACGTTGTTCAGTCCGCTATCCACTGATAAAGAAACTGAAAATATTAATCCGAAGGTTATAAAAATGAGTCTTATTCCTGTACATGTTAATAATAATAAGGATATTCCTGTACATGTTAATAATAATAAGGATATTCCTGTACATTTTAATAACAATAAGGATAAATATGAATCAAATGAATATAACGAAATGGATCAAAGTAATAGAAATGAATGTGATAAAAAATCACCCATAACTGGAAATTATGACGCCACCTATCATACTTGTCCATTATATTCTGGTATATTACCTAAGGTTTTGAAGTCTGTTCATGGTTTGAAAATTGCTCATTTAAATACACGAAGTATAAGAAGTGCTAAGAAAGATACAATTTCACAAATACGATTGCTACTGATTGATCACAGCATTGATATTTTTGCAATTTCCGAAACATGGTGGACAGCAGAGATTTCTAATGACGAAGTGAACATTGATGGCTATTCTCTTTACCGTAAAGGCAGAGAGCATCCTGCTGGTGGTGTGGCGTTGTACGTAAAATCGTCAATACCACATGAATTTAGTAGTGAGCTAACTGAAAAATCTAACATTGGAGCCGTTTGGGTTAAGATAATGGTTAATAATGTTTCACCATTTAATGTATGCTCTTTCTATCGTAAACCATCTGCAGACAAAAAATACTTTAATAATATGACAGAAAATTTTGAATTGGCAATGTCTAAGCATGAAATAATAATACTTGGTGACTTTAATTTGGATTATAATCTTGATGACAACTTGTCCAATAACCCGGTACATTATATTGAATTAATTCTCAACTGTCGTCAACTCATCACTACACCCACCCGTTGTACACTGACCACGAAATCTACAATAGATCTTATATAATTCATCTAAGTCAGATCACCATATTTCTTCAGGTACAGTACCATGTTCAATAAGTGACCATGACTTAATCTATACTGTACTCAGTCGCCGTCACAATAATAAGAACCTGCTAAGTATGTAACAACAAGAGACTATAAGAAATTTGATAATATAAGATATAAGAGATTTATATATAAGAGATATAAGAGATATAAGAGATTTAAGAGGCATTAATCTTAATGCCTTGATTGAAAACATTAAACATTTTAATGATGCTTGGGAAATATGGTCTTCTATAGTTATGAATGTCATGGATAAACACGCCCCAATGCGAACGTATCGAGTTAAAGACAGATGCAATCCGTGGGTTACCCGCGATATAATAATGATGATGTATAGACGTGACTATCTATGTAAAAAAGCGAAGGACACCCAAGATCGTAAAATTTACAGAAAATATAAAAATTTACGTAACCAAATTGTTAGTGAAATACGCCATGCTAAATCCAGTTATTATTCCAATGAAATTCGCAAATCACGTGATTCAAAGACTATGTGAAAAACTATTCGTACCCTACTACATAACAAAAAAAATGATTCATCTTCTCACAATGTGTCGCCTCAGGTTTTTAACGATTATTTGTCGACCATAGGATCTAAATTACACACTACATTTGATGAGACCACGCAACTGCATTGGTCACTGCCAAATTCATCTCATCAATTCAAATTTAAGCAGCTTTCTGTAGATGAGGTTTGCAGTCATATCTCTAAGCTATCAGATGTATCAAAAACGGATGTCCTTGGCTTTGACGCTAAATTGCTCAGAAATGCATCAAGTGAATTTCATCCAGTCTTACTTTACTATTTAACAAATCACTACATTTTTAAAGTTTACCCCATGTCTGGAAGAAAGCCCGAGTCACACCCATTTGCAAAGGTACTGGCTCTGTGGAGGAACCAAGTAATTACAGGCCGATATCGGTGGTCTCTCACATCTGTAAGGTTTTTGAAAAATGTGTTAATGTACAACTAATGCAATATTTTGAAAGTCACAACCTGTTAAGATGTGACCAATCTGCATTTCGCAAAAAACATTCAACAACTACAGCTCTGCATAGACTGGTTGATGACTTACTTGAAAACATGAATGAAGGGATGGTAAATGCTATTTGCTTTTTCAACCTCAAAAAATGTTTAGATTCTATTGATCACAAACTCCTTATTCTGAAACTTATATGGTATTTTAGACAGAGAAATGTTATGGTTCCCTGATTATCTATATGACCGAACTCAGTCTGTTTTTGTAAATGGCTCTTCTTCGTTTGATGTCATTAATGTTGGAGTCCCACAGGGATCAGTATTGGGTCCGTTTTTATGTCTAGTCTTTATTAATGATTTACCCTGTTGTCTAACCAATACTTTTTTTAATATTTACGCAGACGATACTGTCATACACGAATGTGGTAGCGACATTAATAACGTTCAACAACTTTTACAGAGGGATGTTGATATTGTTTCCCAATGGATTTTTCATAATAAGCTGTTAGTTAATGAACTTAAAACACATTGTATGATTGTAACATCTAATCGGACACTTTTGTCTCATAGACTGAATATAAATTTAAATGGCGCTCAAATTGAACAAGTTAAGGTCACTAAATATCTAGGTTTCTGTCTAGATACGAAATTATGCTGGTCTGATCATATAAACAAATTAGTAAAAAAAATTGCACCTAAAATTGGAATATTAAGACGTTTAAGATATATTGTTTCTTTTGATTGCCTCTCTAAGTACTACATGGCCACCGTCCAGTCTCACATAGATTATTGCTTGACAGTCTGGGGCTTCACATATTCTCACAATTTACATTTAATACAGAAAATGCAAAATCGTGCCGCCAGGCTTATCACCAACAATTTTGATTTTAACACTAGGGGGATTGACATTGTGAGGGATCTGGGGTGGCTGAATATTACCCAGCGTAGGGATTATTTCACTGTGCTCTTAGATTTTAAATCTTTCAGTGGGAATTTACCTGATCATATTTTAGATAATTTTACATTTAAACGTGATATTGCCATCAGGCAAACTAGATCGTGCGATACTAATGTTGTATATGTGCCTAAAATCAACAGATCTTCATTTAAGAGTGCATTACAAGTTAATGGGCCTATGATATGGTATAATCTTCCTACTCATATACGCAATTGTAACTCCATACACTCATTCAAGAGGCTTTTAAAAACATTTTTACTGCAGCAGAGTTAAAATACTTTGTTTTGATTAATATTGTTAAATGCATAATGTCTATATGTATATGTTATATTTGTATTTTATAGTAACGTCAATATTACCTTGTCTTTGAGGTACATCAGGGCAACTATGTAAAATAGCACCTTCTGCTAATCAGTTTCACCCTGAATAAATATATTTTATTATTATTGTTATTATTATTAACACGCATAATCTATTTCAATGATTCAATGATGATTCTAGTATTTTTCATTCAATATTAGTTTAGCTTTAAATTCTCCTCGATAATTTATTTATTCATTTGTTTACGCTACAACAAATACTGTAGATCTGGTAATATTCGCGAGGTTTTAATTTTCGCAAATTTCGTGAGGAGGACGAATTCGCGAGTTCAAGAATCTAGTGAAAATTATTATTATAATAGCGCTCCTAAAGAAAAAGAAAAATTCGCATTGCTGAACTTCGTGAAAAGTACCAAAAACAGAAATTCACGAAAATTAAAACACGTGAAAATTACTAGATCTACAGTATACAAAGATTATACAAAATATTCAATGTAATGACCAAGAATTTAACACGTTATATTAAAATACATGTCACATTCATTAGTTTAGTTGATTCTAATTGATTTTCTACTTATATAAAAATTATCTCGCTTATAAAATGTGTTGTTTATAATTCTCACAATAAAATACTTTGTGCCTAAAATAAGATAATTTTATAGCATATTAAAAAAGTCTAGAATTAGGAAGGAATTAGAAATTAGGAATTGGAATGTGAACTGGAATTATAAAAAAATGAAAATAAAGGAATTGGAATTAGCTTAGGAATTAAAAAAAAGGAATTGGATCAGGAATTGGAATTAAAAAAATGGAAGTGAACCCAGGTCTGGCAGATGCATACACACCAGAATCAATAATAATATCACATAAACCACCATCACCTCAGAGCTGACCAAATGGTGAAATAAAGCAACACTGTGTGAGAAAGCTACCAAGTCGCATGGTCGCCTGATTATAATACAGCTGCTAGTCCATTGTTTGCATTGAAAATTACTGACCAAGTGCATGTGACAGTTCTGTGCATTTTGTATGACTGTATACACTGTTGACATATCTGAGGGTTTGGAATCTACTATTAGTGCATAGCCAGCACAGTACGAGATTAGTGTTTTTTCAGCGATTAATGACTGGTATCCTGACCATAAAGGAATAGCAGTGTCCTTCACTTCATATCCACTTGGTAACGGGATCTTTCCATGAGAGAGTAGACAGAGAAGTATCCAGGCATAATTATCATGATTATTTATATACGGAATACGGCGTTCGCTCATCGTGATTGGCTCTATCACTGAAGTTAAGCAACGTCGCGCCCAGTTCATAATTGGATGGGTGACCGCCTGGTGACTGCCTGGTGCTGTATACACTCGTGGGGCTCAGAGAACCACGTAAATCAGATGGCTCGTCTGACTGACCTAGAGTTGGACGTAAAAGAACCTTAATGGACGTAGGCGCAGTTTCCATCCAGCGAGACCCCAAAAAATCCACAATGTGTGAGTACTTGGCACATAAGGCGAATTTGCTTGGAATGAAAATAGCTTGATGCGCCTCAATGGCAGCTCAGCTGTATATCTCCCAGGAGACTGAGTTGGAATTTGAATGATAACAGGCCTTGCTAAGTTACTCTGGATGTTCAGCGCTCTGAACAGCCGCCGGCTGGATACATGCGCTATATAAGATTTCATTCATTCATTCATTCATTCATTAAGCATACTGTGACGGGATGACTGCAGTTAATGTAGCTTTTCAAAAGCATTGACGTTCTTTGGTGCCTTACTACGCACTGTTGGTTTTGCAAATTGGTATATTTTTATTAGAGTTTCAATTTTATTTCACACGACAAGCGATTTTTGCTGGCACACGAATAATTTTCTCCTGGGTTACAGCTTTATTTGTTGCCTGCTCTTGAAGCAATACCCGCGCATTCCATGTTTCATCAATTGTTTGACAGTTTATGTTGACATTATCATCACCTTCTTGTACAAGACTGCAATCTACAGTAGTGATATCCATTGAACTGGGAATATATATACCGTTCTGCACATGACGTAGTTCCTTCTCAGCCGCACTGGTTAAAAACGCCTTAACTCATCATAGCTCACACAACTTTAATAACTATAAAGCGCGCCAATAAGTGATATTGAATCATGGTTATAAGGTACAAGAATTGCGATTGCCAAATGAATTGGACAGTGCAATAATGCTGGTACAATTGTAAACTAAGTAAGGCGCCAATGAACAAGCTTCGCTTCTAACCTCATCTGTAGGTGATCAACTCCATTCCAGTATTATCTTTTTATTGTTGTTATAGAGGGTTGTGTTTCAGGGATATGTGGCATACACTTTGAGTACAATGTACTCTGTTAAAACACACTTTTTCTGTATTTATTTCACCAATTATTTTTCGTGTTTTGCAGTATATATTTTTTTATATAGATATTCAAGTCAAGTCTACTTCATGAAGTGATATACCAATATTTGAGATTAGGAAGTTGAATTAAAAAAAAATAAGGATCATACGAAAAGTGGATCATGTGAGACACCATTGGAAAAAGGATGATTTTTTCTGAAATATAGTTGATGATGTGTCAATATTACATGCAGACCATTTACATTATAACAAATTCACTTCTGAGTAATCAGACAAAAAATACAGGAAATAACCATGAAATTTGCGGGTACATGACTTTGAGCTTAATGTTCATCAATTTATCCCAATAATACAGCTTAACATCAACCACCATTGGAAAGAGGAGAAAAGTTCCAATAATAAGGCTATTCCTGTACATGTTAATATTAATAAGGATATTCCTGTACATGTTAATAACAATAAGGATAAATATGGATCAAATGAATATAACGAAATGGATCAAAGTAATAGAAATGAATGTGATAAAAAATCACCCATAACTGGAAATTATGACGCCACCTATCATACTTGTCCATTATATTCTGATATATTACCTAAGGTTTTGAAGTCTACTCATGGTTTGAAAATTGCTCATTTAAATACACGAAGTTTAAGAAGTGCTAGGAAAGATAAAATTTCACAAATACGATTGCTACTGAGTGATCACAGCATTGATATTTTTGCAATTTCCGAAACATGGTGGACAGCAGAGATTTCTAATGACGAAGTGAACATTGATGGCTATTCTCTTTACCGTAAAGACAGAGAGCATCCTGCTGGTGGTGTGGCGTTGTACGTCAAATCGTCAATACCACATGAATTTAGTAGTGAGCTCACTGAAAAATCTAACATTGAAGCCGTTTGGGTTAAGATAATGGTTAATAATGTTTCACCATTTAATGTATGCTCTTTCTATCGAAAACCATCTGCAGACAAAATTACTTTGATAATATGATAGAAAATTTTGAATTGGCAATGTCTAAGCATGAAATAATAATACTTGGTGACTTTAATTTGGATTATACTCTAGATGACAGCTTGTCCAATAACCCGGCACATTATATTGAATTAATTCTCAACTGTCGTCAACTCATCACTACACCCACCCGTTGTACACTGACCACGAAATCTACAATAGATCTTATATATTCATCTATGTCAGATCACCATATTTCTTCAGGTACAGTACCATGTTCAATAAGTGACCATGACTTAATCTATACTGTACTCAGTCGCCGCCACAATAATAAGAAACCTGTTAAGTATGTAACAACAAGAGACTATAAGAAATTTGATAATATAAGATATAATGAAGATTTAAGAGGCATTAATCTTAATGCCTTGATTGAAAACAGTAAACATATTAATGATGCTTGGGAAATATGGTCTTCTATAGTTATGAATGTCATGGATAAACACGCCCCAGTGCGAATGTATCGAGTTAAAGACAGATGCAATCCGTGGGTTACCCGCGATATAATAATGATGATGTATAGACGTGACTATCTAAGTAAAAAAGCGAAGGACACCCAAGATCGTAAAATTTACAGAGAATATAAACATTTACGTAACCAAATTGTTAGTGAAATACGCCATGCTAAATCCAGTTATTATTCCAATGAAATCCGCAAATCACGTGATTCAAAGACTATGTGGAAAACTATTCGTACCCTACTACATAACAAAAAAATGATTCATCTTCTCACAATGTGTCGCCTCAGGTTTTTAACGATTATTTTTCGACCATAGGATCTAAATTACACAGTACATTTGATGAGACCACGCAACTGCATTGGTCACTGCCAAATTCATCTCATCAATTCAAATTTAAGCAGCTTTCTGTAGATGAGGTTTGCAGTCATATCTCTAAGCTATCAGATGTATCAAAAACGGATGTCCTTGGCTTTGACGCTAAATTGCTCAGAAATGCATCAAGTGAACTATCATCCAGTCTTACTTTACTATTCAACAAATCACTATTTTTTCACAGTTTACCCCATGACTGGAAGAAAGCCGAGTCACACCCATTTACAAAGGCAGTGGTTCTGTTGAGGAACCAAGTAATTACAGGCCGATATCGGTGGTCTCTCACATCTCTAAGGTTTTTGAAAAATGTGTTAATGTACAACTAATGCAATATTTTGAAAGTCACAACCAGTTAAGATGTGACCAATCTGCATTTCGCAAAAAACATTCAACAACTACAGCTCTGCATAGACTGGTTGATGACTTACTTGACAACATGAATGAAGGGATGGTAAATGCTATTTGCTTTTTCGACCTCAAAAAATGTTTCGATTCTATTGATCACAAACTCCTTATTCTGAAACTTGAAAAATATGGTATTTTAGACAGAGAAATGTTATGGTTCACTGATTATCTATATGACCGAACTCAGTCTGTTTTTGTTAATGGCTCTTCTTCTTCGTTTAATGACATTAATGTTGGAGTTCCACAGGGATCAGTATTGGGTCCGCTTTTATTTCTGGTATTTATTAATGACTTACCCTGTTGTCTAACCAATACTTTTTTGAATATTTACGCAGACGATACTGTCATACACGCATGTGGTAGCGACATTAATAACGTTCAACAACTTTTACAGAGGGATGTTGATATTGTTTCCCAATGGTTTTTTCATAATAAGCTGTTAGTTAATGAACTTAAAACACATTGTATGATTGTAACATCTAATCGGAAACTTTTGTCTCATAGACTGAATATAAATTTAAATGGCACTCAAATTGAACAAGTTAAGGTCACTAAATATCTAGGTTTCTGTCTAGATACAAAATTATGCTGGTCTGATCATATCAACAAATTAGTAAAAAAAATTGCACCTAAAATTGGATTATTAAGACGTTTAAGATATATTGTTTCTTTTGATTGCCTCTCTAAATACTACATGGCCACCGTCCAGTCTCACATGGATTATTGCTTGACAGTCTGGGGCTTCACATCTTCTCACAATTTACATCTAATACAGAAAATGCAAAATCGTGCCGCCAGGCTTATTACCAACAATTTTGATTTTAACACTAGGGGGATTGACATTGTGAGGGATCTGGGGTGGCTCAATATTACCCAGCGTAGGGATTATTTCACTGCGCTCTTAGTTTTTAAATCTTCAAGTGGGAATTTACCTGATCATATTTTAGATAATTTTACATTTAAACGTGATATTGCCATCAGGCAAACTAGATCGTGCGATACTAATGTTTTATATGTGCCTAAAATCAACAGATCTTCATTTAAGAGTGCATTACAAGTTAATGGGCCTATGATATGGAATAATCTTCCTATTCATATACGAAATTGTAACTCCATACACTCATTCAAGAGGCTTTTAAAAACATTTTTACTGCAGCAGAGTTAAAATAGTTTGTTTTGATTAATATTGTTGAATGCATAATGTCTATATGTATATGTTATATTTGTATTTTATAGTAACGTCAATATTACCTTGTCTTTGAGGTACATCAGGGCAACTATGTAAAATAGCACCTTCTGCTAATCAGTTTCACCCTGAATAAATATATTTTATTATTATTGTTATTATTATTAACACGCATAATCTATTTCAATGATTCAATGATGATTCTAGTATTTTTCATTCAATATTAGTTTAGCTTTAAATTCTCCTCGATAATTTATTTATTCATTTGTTTACGCTACAACAAATACTGTAGATCTGGTAATATTCGCGAGGTTTTAATTTTCGCAAATTTCGTGAGGAGGACGAATTCGCGAGTTCAAGAATCTAGTGAAAATTATTATTATAATAGCGCTCCTAAAGAAAAAGAAAAATTCGCATTGCTGAACTTCGTGAAAAGTACCAAAAACAGAAATTCACGAAAATTAAAACACGTGAAAATTACTAGATCTACAGTATACAAAGATTATACAAAATATTCAATGTAATGACCAAGAATTTAACACGTTATATTAAAATACATGTCACATTCATTAGTTTAGTTGATTCTAATTGATTTTCTACTTATATAAAAATTATCTCGCTTATAAAATGTGTTGTTTATAATTCTCACAATAAAATACTTTGTGCCTAAAATAAGATAATTTTATAGCATATTAAAAAAGTCTAGAATTAGGAAGGAATTAGAAATTAGGAATTGGAATGTGAACTGGAATTATAAAAAAATGAAAATAAAGGAATTGGAATTAGCTTAGGAATTAAAAAAAAGGAATTGGATCAGGAATTGGAATTAAAAAAATGGAAGTGAACCCAGGTCTGGCAGATGCATACACACCAGAATCAATAATAATATCACATAAACCACCATCACCTCAGAGCTGACCAAATGGTGAAATAAAGCAACACTGTGTGAGAAAGCTACCAAGTCGCATGGTCGCCTGATTATAATACAGCTGCTAGTCCATTGTTTGCATTGAAAATTACTGACCAAGTGCATGTGACAGTTCTGTGCATTTTGTATGACTGTATACACTGTTGACATATCTGAGGGTTTGGAATCTACTATTAGTGCATAGCCAGCACAGTACGAGATTAGTGTTTTTTCAGCGATTAATGACTGGTATCCTGACCATAAAGGAATAGCAGTGTCCTTCACTTCATATCCACTTGGTAACGGGATCTTTCCATGAGAGAGTAGACAGAGAAGTATCCAGGCATAATTATCATGATTATTTATATACGGAATACGGCGTTCGCTCATCGTGATTGGCTCTATCACTGAAGTTAAGCAACGTCGCGCCCAGTTCATAATTGGATGGGTGACCGCCTGGTGACTGCCTGGTGCTGTATACACTCGTGGGGCTCAGAGAACCACGTAAATCAGATGGCTCGTCTGACTGACCTAGAGTTGGACGTAAAAGAACCTTAATGGACGTAGGCGCAGTTTCCATCCAGCGAGACCCCAAAAAATCCACAATGTGTGAGTACTTGGCACATAAGGCGAATTTGCTTGGAATGAAAATAGCTTGATGCGCCTCAATGGCAGCTCAGCTGTATATCTCCCAGGAGACTGAGTTGGAATTTGAATGATAACAGGCCTTGCTAAGTTACTCTGGATGTTCAGCGCTCTGAACAGCCGCCGGCTGGATACATGCGCTATATAAGATTTCATTCATTCATTCATTCATTCATTAAGCATACTGTGACGGGATGACTGCAGTTAATGTAGCTTTTCAAAAGCATTGACGTTCTTTGGTGCCTTACTACGCACTGTTGGTTTTGCAAATTGGTATATTTTTATTAGAGTTTCAATTTTATTTCACACGACAAGCGATTTTTGCTGGCACACGAATAATTTTCTCCTGGGTTACAGCTTTATTTGTTGCCTGCTCTTGAAGCAATACCCGCGCATTCCATGTTTCATCAATTGTTTGACAGTTTATGTTGACATTATCATCACCTTCTTGTACAAGACTGCAATCTACAGTAGTGATATCCATTGAACTGGGAATATATATACCGTTCTGCACATGACGTAGTTCCTTCTCAGCCGCACTGGTTAAAAACGCCTTAACTCATCATAGCTCACACAACTTTAATAACTATAAAGCGCGCCAATAAGTGATATTGAATCATGGTTATAAGGTACAAGAATTGCGATTGCCAAATGAATTGGACAGTGCAATAATGCTGGTACAATTGTAAACTAAGTAAGGCGCCAATGAACAAGCTTCGCTTCTAACCTCATCTGTAGGTGATCAACTCCATTCCAGTATTATCTTTTTATTGTTGTTATAGAGGGTTGTGTTTCAGGGATATGTGGCATACACTTTGAGTACAATGTACTCTGTTAAAACACACTTTTTCTGTATTTATTTCACCAATTATTTTTCGTGTTTTGCAGTATATATTTTTTTATATAGATATTCAAGTCAAGTCTACTTCATGAAGTGATATACCAATATTTGAGATTAGGAAGTTGAATTAAAAAAAAATAAGGATCATACGAAAAGTGGATCATGTGAGACACCATTGGAAAAAGGATGATTTTTTCTGAAATATAGTTGATGATGTGTCAATATTACATGCAGACCATTTACATTATAACAAATTCACTTCTGAGTAATCAGACAAAAAATACAGGAAATAACCATGAAATTTGCGGGTACATGACTTTGAGCTTAATGTTCATCAATTTATCCCAATAATACAGCTTAACATCAACCACCATTGGAAAGAGGAGAAAAGTTCCAATAATAAGGCTATTCCTGTACATGTTAATATTAATAAGGATATTCCTGTACATGTTAATAACAATAAGGATAAATATGGATCAAATGAATATAACGAAATGGATCAAAGTAATAGAAATGAATGTGATAAAAAATCACCCATAACTGGAAATTATGACGCCACCTATCATACTTGTCCATTATATTCTGATATATTACCTAAGGTTTTGAAGTCTACTCATGGTTTGAAAATTGCTCATTTAAATACACGAAGTTTAAGAAGTGCTAGGAAAGATAAAATTTCACAAATACGATTGCTACTGAGTGATCACAGCATTGATATTTTTGCAATTTCCGAAACATGGTGGACAGCAGAGATTTCTAATGACGAAGTGAACATTGATGGCTATTCTCTTTACCGTAAAGACAGAGAGCATCCTGCTGGTGGTGTGGCGTTGTACGTCAAATCGTCAATACCACATGAATTTAGTAGTGAGCTCACTGAAAAATCTAACATTGAAGCCGTTTGGGTTAAGATAATGGTTAATAATGTTTCACCATTTAATGTATGCTCTTTCTATCGAAAACCATCTGCAGACAAAATTACTTTGATAATATGATAGAAAATTTTGAATTGGCAATGTCTAAGCATGAAATAATAATACTTGGTGACTTTAATTTGGATTATACTCTAGATGACAGCTTGTCCAATAACCCGGCACATTATATTGAATTAATTCTCAACTGTCGTCAACTCATCACTACACCCACCCGTTGTACACTGACCACGAAATCTACAATAGATCTTATATATTCATCTATGTCAGATCACCATATTTCTTCAGGTACAGTACCATGTTCAATAAGTGACCATGACTTAATCTATACTGTACTCAGTCGCCGCCACAATAATAAGAAACCTGTTAAGTATGTAACAACAAGAGACTATAAGAAATTTGATAATATAAGATATAATGAAGATTTAAGAGGCATTAATCTTAATGCCTTGATTGAAAACAGTAAACATATTAATGATGCTTGGGAAATATGGTCTTCTATAGTTATGAATGTCATGGATAAACACGCCCCAGTGCGAATGTATCGAGTTAAAGACAGATGCAATCCGTGGGTTACCCGCGATATAATAATGATGATGTATAGACGTGACTATCTAAGTAAAAAAGCGAAGGACACCCAAGATCGTAAAATTTACAGAGAATATAAACATTTACGTAACCAAATTGTTAGTGAAATACGCCATGCTAAATCCAGTTATTATTCCAATGAAATCCGCAAATCACGTGATTCAAAGACTATGTGGAAAACTATTCGTACCCTACTACATAACAAAAAAATGATTCATCTTCTCACAATGTGTCGCCTCAGGTTTTTAACGATTATTTTTCGACCATAGGATCTAAATTACACAGTACATTTGATGAGACCACGCAACTGCATTGGTCACTGCCAAATTCATCTCATCAATTCAAATTTAAGCAGCTTTCTGTAGATGAGGTTTGCAGTCATATCTCTAAGCTATCAGATGTATCAAAAACGGATGTCCTTGGCTTTGACGCTAAATTGCTCAGAAATGCATCAAGTGAACTATCATCCAGTCTTACTTTACTATTCAACAAATCACTATTTTTTCACAGTTTACCCCATGACTGGAAGAAAGCCGAGTCACACCCATTTACAAAGGCAGTGGTTCTGTTGAGGAACCAAGTAATTACAGGCCGATATCGGTGGTCTCTCACATCTCTAAGGTTTTTGAAAAATGTGTTAATGTACAACTAATGCAATATTTTGAAAGTCACAACCAGTTAAGATGTGACCAATCTGCATTTCGCAAAAAACATTCAACAACTACAGCTCTGCATAGACTGGTTGATGACTTACTTGACAACATGAATGAAGGGATGGTAAATGCTATTTGCTTTTTCGACCTCAAAAAATGTTTCGATTCTATTGATCACAAACTCCTTATTCTGAAACTTGAAAAATATGGTATTTTAGACAGAGAAATGTTATGGTTCACTGATTATCTATATGACCGAACTCAGTCTGTTTTTGTTAATGGCTCTTCTTCTTCGTTTAATGACATTAATGTTGGAGTTCCACAGGGATCAGTATTGGGTCCGCTTTTATTTCTGGTATTTATTAATGACTTACCCTGTTGTCTAACCAATACTTTTTTGAATATTTACGCAGACGATACTGTCATACACGCATGTGGTAGCGACATTAATAACGTTCAACAACTTTTACAGAGGGATGTTGATATTGTTTCCCAATGGTTTTTTCATAATAAGCTGTTAGTTAATGAACTTAAAACACATTGTATGATTGTAACATCTAATCGGAAACTTTTGTCTCATAGACTGAATATAAATTTAAATGGCACTCAAATTGAACAAGTTAAGGTCACTAAATATCTAGGTTTCTGTCTAGATACAAAATTATGCTGGTCTGATCATATCAACAAATTAGTAAAAAAAATTGCACCTAAAATTGGATTATTAAGACGTTTAAGATATATTGTTTCTTTTGATTGCCTCTCTAAATACTACATGGCCACCGTCCAGTCTCACATGGATTATTGCTTGACAGTCTGGGGCTTCACATCTTCTCACAATTTACATCTAATACAGAAAATGCAAAATCGTGCCGCCAGGCTTATTACCAACAATTTTGATTTTAACACTAGGGGGATTGACATTGTGAGGGATCTGGGGTGGCTCAATATTACCCAGCGTAGGGATTATTTCACTGCGCTCTTAGTTTTTAAATCTTTAAGTGGGAATTTACCTGATCATATTTTAGATAATTTTACATTTAAACGTGATATTGCCATCAGGCAAACTAGATCGTGCGATACTAATGTTTTATATGTGCCTAAAATCAACAGATCTTCATTTAAGAGTGCATTACAAGTTAATGGGCCTATGATATGGAATAATCTTCCTATTCATATACGAAATTGTAACTCCATACACTCATTCAAGAGGCTTTTAAAAGCATTTTTACTGCAGCAGAGTTAAAATAGTTTGTTTTGATTAATATTGTTGAATGCATAATGTCTATATGTATATGTTATATTTGTATTTTATAGTAACGTCAATATTACCTTGTCTTTGAGGTACATCAGGGCAACTATGTAAAATAGCACCTTCTGCTAATCAGTTTCACCCTGAATAAATATATTTTATTATTATTGTTATTATTATTAACACGCATAATCTATTTCAATGATTCAATGATGATTCTAGTATTTTTCATTCAATATTAGTTTAGCTTTAAATTCTCCTCGATAATTTATTTATTCATTTGTTTACGCTACAACAAATACTGTAGATCTGGTAATATTCGCGAGGTTTTAATTTTCGCAAATTTCGTGAGGAGGACGAATTCGCGAGTTCAAGAATCTAGTGAAAATTATTATTATAATAGCGCTCCTAAAGAAAAAGAAAAATTCGCATTGCTGAACTTCGTGAAAAGTACCAAAAACAGAAATTCACGAAAATTAAAACACGTGAAAATTACTAGATCTACAGTATACAAAGATTATACAAAATATTCAATGTAATGACCAAGAATTTAACACGTTATATTAAAATACATGTCACATTCATTAGTTTAGTTGATTCTAATTGATTTTCTACTTATATAAAAATTATCTCGCTTATAAAATGTGTTGTTTATAATTCTCACAATAAAATACTTTGTGCCTAAAATAAGATAATTTTATAGCATATTAAAAAAGTCTAGAATTAGGAAGGAATTAGAAATTAGGAATTGGAATGTGAACTGGAATTATAAAAAAATGAAAATAAAGGAATTGGAATTAGCTTAGGAATTAAAAAAAAGGAATTGGATCAGGAATTGGAATTAAAAAAATGGAAGTGAACCCAGGTCTGGCAGATGCATACACACCAGAATCAATAATAATATCACATAAACCACCATCACCTCAGAGCTGACCAAATGGTGAAATAAAGCAACACTGTGTGAGAAAGCTACCAAGTCGCATGGTCGCCTGATTATAATACAGCTGCTAGTCCATTGTTTGCATTGAAAATTACTGACCAAGTGCATGTGACAGTTCTGTGCATTTTGTATGACTGTATACACTGTTGACATATCTGAGGGTTTGGAATCTACTATTAGTGCATAGCCAGCACAGTACGAGATTAGTGTTTTTTCAGCGATTAATGACTGGTATCCTGACCATAAAGGAATAGCAGTGTCCTTCACTTCATATCCACTTGGTAACGGGATCTTTCCATGAGAGAGTAGACAGAGAAGTATCCAGGCATAATTATCATGATTATTTATATACGGAATACGGCGTTCGCTCATCGTGATTGGCTCTATCACTGAAGTTAAGCAACGTCGCGCCCAGTTCATAATTGGATGGGTGACCGCCTGGTGACTGCCTGGTGCTGTATACACTCGTGGGGCTCAGAGAACCACGTAAATCAGATGGCTCGTCTGACTGACCTAGAGTTGGACGTAAAAGAACCTTAATGGACGTAGGCGCAGTTTCCATCCAGCGAGACCCCAAAAAATCCACAATGTGTGAGTACTTGGCACATAAGGCGAATTTGCTTGGAATGAAAATAGCTTGATGCGCCTCAATGGCAGCTCAGCTGTATATCTCCCAGGAGACTGAGTTGGAATTTGAATGATAACAGGCCTTGCTAAGTTACTCTGGATGTTCAGCGCTCTGAACAGCCGCCGGCTGGATACATGCGCTATATAAGATTTCATTCATTCATTCATTCATTCATTAAGCATACTGTGACGGGATGACTGCAGTTAATGTAGCTTTTCAAAAGCATTGACGTTCTTTGGTGCCTTACTACGCACTGTTGGTTTTGCAAATTGGTATATTTTTATTAGAGTTTCAATTTTATTTCACACGACAAGCGATTTTTGCTGGCACACGAATAATTTTCTCCTGGGTTACAGCTTTATTTGTTGCCTGCTCTTGAAGCAATGCCCGCGCATTCCATGTTTCATCAATTGTTTGACAGTTTATGTTGACATTATCATCACCTTCTTGTACAAGACTGCAATCTACAGTAGTGATATCCATTGAACTGGGAATATATATACCGTTCTGCACATGACGTAGTTCCTTCTCAGCCGCACTGGTTAAAAACGCCTTAACTCATCATAGCTCACACAACTTTAATAACTATAAAGCGCGCCAATAAGTGATATTGAATCATGGTTATAAGGTACAAGAATTGCGATTGCCAAATGAATTGGACAGTGCAATAATGCTGGTACAATTGTAAACTAAGTAAGGCGCCAATGAACAAGCTTCGCTTCTAACCTCATCTGTAGGTGATCAACTCCATTCCAGTATTATCTTTTTATTGTTGTTATAGAGGGTTGTGTTTCAGGGATATGTGGCATACACTTTGAGTACAATGTACTCTGTTAAAACACACTTTTTCTGTATTTATTTCACCAATTATTTTTCGTGTTTTGCAGTATATATTTTTTTATATAGATATTCAAGTCAAGTCTACTTCATGAAGTGATATACCAATATTTGAGATTAGGAAGTTGAATTAAAAAAAAATAAGGATCATACGAAAAGTGGATCATGTGAGACACCATTGGAAAAAGGATGATTTTTTCTGAAATATAGTTGATGATGTGTCAATATTACATGCAGACCATTTACATTATAACAAATTCACTTCTGAGTAATCAGACAAAAAATACAGGAAATAACCATGAAATTTGCGGGTACATGACTTTGAGCTTAATGTTCATCAATTTATCCCAATAATACAGCTTAACATCAACCACCATTGGAAAGAGGAGAAAAGTTCCAATAAGATGTGCTATAATTTGCCCCTATTAAAGTCTAATCCTTAAACTCCCTAAATATGGGTCGAAACAAAAACCAGCTGCACTTTTATAATGGTTAATTCTTTAATAATAATAACAAAAATTGTGAAATCTAAGCACATAATGTCAGAATATAATGTATCTAATATTTGCGGTCTATACCCTCTTGACTTTGAATTTTATTTTAGGCCTTACGAAATAAATACAGACAGACATATATTTTATCAAAAGAAATAAAAGTAATTACAGACTTATTTGTCATAGTAATGAGAGAGATATATGTACATGTATATACAAGAATGTATTTAAAAAGTAAAATATTGAAAAGTTCGCGATCTCGGCCTACTTTGGTGACTTCGGTCTTTGTTGATCTCGACCCACTTTGGTGAACTATAATTACAATGTGTTAGACCATGCAGGAGATCTTACGTCTCCCTGGTTTATCATATCCAACCAATTATGATTTACACTACACTACACTTAGGCCTACACATCACGCAGTCAGTCTTCATTAATGTAGAGCAGGTTGCTCGGGGAGCATGAAGCGTGTGGCCCTGTGCGAGATTAATGTCAATACACATGAAACATGGGTCTCAACCTCAACTCGACGAGGTCACCATTAATTGATTGCCCGATCACAAAGAGAAGAGAGACACAAATATATTTCTCTGAAAACACCTCA